>BHFV01000213.1:0-38258 GCA_003568905.1 Trebouxiophyceae sp. KSI-1
CCCGGCCGCCGAACGACCGCCCGGCCGGGAGCGGCGGCCTGAGCTGCTCGCCGCCGCCGCTGCAGGGACGCGCTGGCGCCGGGGACGCCGCTGGCCGAGGCGCTGTCGGAGAGGGGGGTGCTGCAGCTGCTGTTCGACGCCCGCTTCCTGCGCGGCGTGCTGGCCGGCGCGGAGCGGGCGCCGAGCGGGGGGTTCGCCGAGCTCGAGGCGGGCCTGCAGGAGCGGCTCGACCCGATCGACTGGGCCATCTACGGCTCGTACCTGTGGCAGAACACGGCCGCCTTCCAGCAGCGCGTGCGCGTGCTGTTCGGCGCGCTCATGCCGCCGGGCGCGGCCGACGCGGAGGTGCTCAACAGGGCGGCGCCGTCCGGCGAGGCCAACGTGCTCGCCGTCGCGCCGCCCGCGCCGCGCTTTGCGTACCTGCCCATCTCCGCGCCGGCCGCCGCGAGCGCCGCTGCGCGCCACCTGCTCACGACGAGTGCGCGCCCGCCGCCGGGCCCCGCCCGTGCCCGCCCCGGCGCCAGGCCGCAATCGCGAGCCGCCCCGCGCACCGCAGGCCTGGAGGACGGCGGCGGCGGCTGCGACTACTCCTTTGCCAACCTGGGCAGCGCCCGCACGGGTGCCGCGCTCGAGCGGGAGGCGGCGGCCGCCGCGGCCGGCGGCACCGCGCTCGAGGCGCTGCAGTCCCGCTTCGGCGGCCAGCGGCTCGGCGCGCTCGGCTCGCTGCTGGGCGACCGCGCGGCCGAGGCGGCGGCGATGGCGCAGCAGAGCTTCAGCGACATCGGCCTGCCGTCCGCGTTCGCCTCCGCGCTGGGCGGCTCGACCGGCGGCGCCAGCAGCCTGATCGCCTCCTTCCGCGGGCTGCGCGGGGCGGTCGAGTGATGCGGCTGGGGGTTGTGTGTGCTCTGCATTGCATTGCTCGTTTGATCGCTTACTCATGGTCTGTCACGGCTATGACGCACAGCTCTCGACTGCTCGACGCAGCAGCGTTGGTCACTCGATCAAAAGCAGGGCTTGCAAGCCTGCTGGCCCGAGGCGCAGCACGCTTGCCAGCCACCAGAACCGCAGTCATCATCGGGAACCAGAGCAGTGCATGCGCACAACAACACCTATTCTATCTGCCGCAAGTCAATCCGGCTAATAAGCCATGAACGACCCGAGGGAGCAGCTACCACGACGTGAACAAGAAAACAGGCGGCCCGTCACTAACGCTTCTGCAGCTTCTTGAAGGCGAGTGCGGCCCAGGCGATGGCCGAGAAGGCGAAGAAGAAGACGAAGAGCCAGCCGAGCTGTTCCCACTTGTTGCTGACCGCCATGGAGTAGAACTCGAGCACCTGTGCCGGCAGCCGCAGGGCTCAAGCTGCAAATCCCAGCCGCTTGCGGTCATTGCACGACATGAGTCGGAGGCTGGCAGGCGCACCGGGATGTTGTCGTACGCGAGCGCGCCGCGCTGGTCGGTGCCCTGGAACTCGTTGATCATCATGCCGGCCCAGCTGCGCGCAGACGCCGTGTCTCAGCCGCCCAGAAGCGAGGCTGGCAGCGGGCCCGGGCAGGAGGTGCTCGGGAGCGCGCGCGCCTGTAGTGGATGACATCCACGTAGGCAAACCAGTGTAACCACGCCGGCTGGTCGGCCGGACGGATCTGCAGGCCGCCTGCGCGGCGGCGGCGGGGATGCTCAGGCGGCAGCGGTGCAGGGGAGGTACCACAGGAGAAGGGGCAGGCGGACTCACAGTAGAACAGGAGGATGGTGCAGTAGAGGGGCAGCGCCGCGTTGGCGACCTCGATGGTGGAGCACCAGCCGGCAAAGGCGTACCCGAGCGCTGCAGCCACCGCGGCGCACCCCAGTCAGCATGCAACTCTGCTGGGCACCAGCACGCCAGGAGGCAGGGGGATGAGGCACCGATGCCGCAGAGCGAGCTGACGAGGAAGACGAGCCAGAAGTAGGCAAAGCTGCCGCTCAGGCTGACTGTGTAGAACACGATGGCGCAGGCGGGCAGCGTGGACAGCAGCGCGACCACGATCTCGCCCAGCATCTTGTGGCAGAGGTATGCGATAGGCCGGTGCAGCCCGTCCGACCGCTCCCTGCCAGCCGGCTGCGAGTCAGGCCCTGCTGCTGCCGGGGGGACGGCGGAGGTTTCAGGCGGGAGGGGCAGCCCACCTGACGTACAGCGTGCGCTCCAGGCACAGACTGCACGCGGAGCGAGCAGCTTGTCAGAGTTTGGAGTTTGGGGGGTTTTTATGGCGAAGCAAGCCTGGCCGCCCCCCAAACTTCACACACGTCCACGTAGGGGCATGCTGCCTTTCGCGGTGCCGTCAACGAACAACGACAGGAGCGTGTCGCGGGGAGGACAAAAGTGCTACGAACTTTAGGAGGGAAAGGCAGGGGACTCGCCTGGGGATGTAGGCGCTTGCTGTGAAAGCCGGCAGCAGCCCCCACATCACGAGCAAAGCCGTTAGATTGTTCACGTTTGCAGCGCTGAAGTCCCTGCCCTTCCTCCAGTACCTGGCGGCCGTGCGGAAGGATTAGTAATCGCTGAACGCACCAGTCACCGTCAGCGCACACAGGCAGGGGATGGCTGCTCTGAAGGCCAGATGAGCAGGGAACGAGGACGCACGTGGCCATTATGACGATGGCAAAAACCATCTTGGGGACAAAGCGGGGGAGCACGTAGGCCGGGTCCTTCAGGTCCCGCCACACCCGGAACTGCAACGTCAGGCTGGCAGAGATGTCAGCTCCAGCGGACACCGAGCAGCGCCTGGGTGTGCATCCACCGACGGCAAGGGCGGCACCTTGACCAGCGTGGCGAGCGTGGAGAAGAAGCTGTTGGTGGTCGCGCGGTTGACGGCCAGCTCCTTGAGCGTCGCCTCGGACACGTTGAGCTGCGACTCGGCCAGCACCTCGTGCGTGCGCACCAGCGCCGCCTTTTTGACGGCCGAGGCGTCGTACGCGTCGGCCAGCTCCGCGTGGCGCCCCTGCTTGTCCGCCTGCAAGTGCAAGAAGCGGCAGACCGTCAGCGACATTTGCAGCCCTGGCAATGAGTGGCCTGTGCAGGCGTGCCGGTGGGAAAAGGGCGAGGCACCAGAGTCGTCAGGTCGACGATCCACTCGGCCAGGTTGTCGCGCTGCTGCTGGCCGCGCGGGCTGCCGGCCAAGCTGAGTGTGTCAAAGTAGTTGACGGGCGCATCGCCTGCACAGCAGGCGGAAGAGTCAGGGCGGAAGAGTCAGGGCGGGCGCGCAAGGTAAAAACAAGGGCCTGCTGCTGAGGAGGCGCTGGAGGTACCGTTGGGGCCGCAGTAGACGACTCGGCCGCGGATGAGCAGCGTGAGCGAGTCAAAGAGGCCGAAGCAGTACGAGGTGGGGCTGTGGATGGTGCTGCAGATGGAGATGCCCTGGTTCACCAGCCCCTTGATGGCCGTGAGCACCTGCACCTCACCCACGTCAGGCCCCCCAGTCCAGACCCCACAGGTGATGCAGGAATGCGCCAGGAAAAATGGGGGCGGGCCTCGTTGGCGGTGAAGGAGTCCAGCCCGCTGGTCGGCTCGTCCAGAAAGAGCACGCGGGGGTTGGAGACGAGGGCCAGGCCGACGTTGACGCGCTTGGCCTGCCCGCCTGCAGCAGCCGGGCGGAAGCTGTGAGCCAGTGTGTGTGCCACGCATATGGGTACTTGGACCAGGCAAAAAGTCCAAGGCGCAGCACCAGAGATGCCGCGGCTTTCGACGTTGCCGATGAGCACGTCGCGGCAGGTGTCCAGGTTGAGCTGGCTGATGACAGCATTCACCCGCTCCCTTTTCTGAGCCAGCGGCACGCTGGCCTTCACCTTGAGCTGGATCGTGTAGTTCAGCATCTCTTCCACCGTGAGGTTTGCGATCAGCGTGTCTGCCGCCAAGAGATGGGTGTCAGCTGCTGTTATTTGCTGATTAAAAGATGCCGGGCTCTGGATATGCCGCCAGGGGGCGCAAAACACGTACCCTGCTGCTCGACGTAGGCACTGTAGCGGCGCAGGAAGCGCGGGGTCGCCTTTTGACCAGCGAACAGGATGCTGCCCTCGATTTTCCCCACAGTCTTGCGCCCAGCGAGCACGTCTGCACGAGTGGGAGATGTCAGGCGTGTGAGCACGAGCAGCAGTGCAGAAGACCGGAAGATAAAGGAGGAACGCGAGAGAGGCTGACAAGTGCTCACCCAGCAGGGTGGACTTGCCAGAGCCGGAGGGGCCCATGAGAGCGCTCAGCTGGCCGGGTATGATGTAACCGGTGACCCCATCGAGCAGCTTGATGCGCTCCTTCTTGTTGGCACTGTTCCTCACCGTGTACGTGACGTCCTGCGACGCAATCGCAGTGCGTCAGCGTCAGCTGCGCGGCGCATGGCTTTCCACCTCGTTGCCGACACACACAGGGCGCTTTCGACAGTCTGCGCGAAGGACGATAAGAAGACAGAGACACCATGCAAGCATGCGTAGGCGTCCGCTTTGGACACGCAGGAACGCAATTGGCATGCATAGATGTGGAAAGCAAGCAAAATGAGAGTCCGCTATCGCGCCTCAAACGTGACGGGCATGCTCGAGCGGCTTTGCGTCGCATCCAGCACGTCGTCCGCGACCACCGGCTCGATGGCCGCCAGTGCAGGCTCCTTGACGTCGAGTGCGACGGCTTCCATGTCGGCTGCGAAGGAGTGAGTGGGTGCAGGCGCCGGAGGATGACACTCGCCAACGATTGCTCTGGCACCGCACTCAGCCCGACGGAGCCTTGACTGCTTTTACGTTTCTTATCACGCGAAACCGATGACGTTGGCGCGGAAACGCGTACGTTTTGGATTATTTCACAGGCTGACATAATCCAACATTCAAAAACCAAAGCCAACAGGCTTGCGCTTGCGCGCGTACGTGCGGCGATGAAAGTCGATAAAGAGGCCCAGCAGGAGCAGGTTGAAGGCGGCGTTGAAGAGCATGGCGCGGAAGCCGGAGCAGTGCTTGCCGGCGGCCTGCTGCCACCAGAATGGCACCGACACGGCAAAACTGCGGGCACCATGAGCAGGCTCAGCTGATCTGTGCAGCTGGTTTTCTCGATGCAAAACGAGGCACGAGAGGAGAGGGACCTGAAGACAAACTGCACGATCTGTGCGTTGGTTATCAGGCGCTTCCAGGGCGGCGGCGCGCCGAGCGAGGCGCGCATGTAGTACCAGTACATGAGCACGTGCACGCCCGTGTTGGTCAGCAGGGCCACGTGCTGCAGCGACTGCGCGTCCGCCAGCCAGAAGAAGGCCATCGGCACGACCGTCGCGTGGTGGAACACGTGCAGGAAGCTCAGCGGCTTGGCCTTGAGCACCAGCAGCACCGTGTCCAGCAGCTCGTAGAACTTGGACAGGTAGTACACGTAGCTCCAAAAGTAGAGCGGGCCCTGAGGAGCACGCGACGGGTCAGAGCGGCGGGCTCGAGCCTGGTGAGTGGGGTCCAGAAGGCGGAGGACGACCTGCATACGTGTGCCCGGCGGCAAGCAGACCAGCCACTCCACACTGCCTCGCCGTGCCGACTCCTGCAGCCGTCCCAGGCGGGCAGCATTCGGCCACATGCCAAGCCGGAGCAGGACCCACCAATTCTGGCCTCGCATTGCAAGAGTATCTCCTGCAAAGGGACCGTGGGATCGACTTTGGCTATCATGGAGTCAGAATTTGCAACCTGCAGCGCCTCCCAGGCGGCGCCCAGGAACATTGCGAGCGAACTCAGGCACAGCACCGCGTTGTGCGCCGCCGGCACAGCCCGTGGCAGCGCGATCGGCCGGCGCACGGCACTGCGAAGCAGCCATATGCCGCCCAAATAAGCGGCGCAGCAGACGGCGACCGCTCGGATGGTAGACAGCGGCGTCACGCCGGGCTGCCATGCAAAGGCGCCGGGCAGCTCCGCGAGGTCTTGCAATCGAGACATGCTGGCAGTCAATCGACTGCAGCTTTAAAACGGAAATGGGGTTAAATTTTGAGGCATGGCATGCATTATTGCTTGCCCATGCACAGGTCTCACTGCCCAGATGAAGACGATGGCTGGGGTCCTGTCTATGTCTGTGTTACATCCTGCAAATGCAGGGATACGGAGACGCTGATCGGGGGCAGCACAGGTGCCGCTGCAAAAAAATGCCAATAATAGGCTAGTGCAGGTGGGTCTCGACGGCGAGGTCAGCAGGAAAGCAGCGGCGCCGCCGCGTCAGAAGCGCAGGAGATCGAGCGCCGGCACGAGGCTGCTCAGCTGATCCAGCAGCCGCGCAGGCAGGCCGGCCTTCGGGTCGGCCTGCCGCTCCTCGCGCAGCTGCCGCAGGCCCTCGAGCACGCGGCCCCGGACGTCTGCGTACACGCGGGCGGTCACCTCTGGGTCCGACAGCACGCCGGGCGCCTCGCGCAGGTCCACCGGCTCCATGAACCTGCGCCGCCGGCGGTCTGGGCCCCCCGCAGCCGCGGCGCTGACGCATGCCTGCCGCTGGAGCAGGGAAGCCGCGCCTGAAGTAGAGGCGCGACAGGTTGGGCACCGGCAGCGGGCTGGGCACGCGGCTGAAGGGCAGCGTGGTCAGCGGCGGCACGCTCTCGGCCAGGTCGAGCTCCGGGCCGAAGCGCGCAAAGGCGGCGCGCGCCGCGTCCCCGAGCAGCGGCGCCGCGAGCAGCTCCTCCGAGTCGAGCGCGAGGCCAAAGGCGTCGTCGCCGCCGACGGCCGCGAACGGCAGCACGAGCGCGTCCAGCTTGGCGGCCAGGCGCACGAAATCGGGCTCGGCCGACCAGAAGAGCTGGTACTCCTCACCGCGCCGCTTGTTCACCTGCGGCCCACCAGCAGGCGGGGCAGCGGCTGTGAGGAGGGGGGTGGCAGCCGGCTTTGTGTGAGGCACGGCAGTGCAAGCCAGCGGCGGCGCAGCTCCCCGTCTGCAGTGCGAGGGGAATGCGTGGGGGAGGGGCGGGGGGCAGCACCTCGCGGCCGCCGCCCGGGAACAGCAGCACCGCCTCGCCCGCGCGCAGCAGCTTGTAGGCGGCCAGCGGGGACGCCTTGACGGCGCCGAACGCCTGGAAGACGGCGCCCAGCGGGCCGCGCCAGTGCCCCGGGTGCGCCAGCCCGCGCACCTGCCGGCCCAGGACCCCGGTTGTCTTGTCGCTCGGAAAGGGCAGGGGGGTTTGCTTGAAGCCCGGCGCGGGCCCTGGCTGGCCCGCAGGGCCGGAGAGGAGGATCGTCACCTGGATGCCTCGCAGGTAGAGCTCGATCATGAGGAAGGGCCTGCGGCGGCGGCGGGCGGGGGGTCAGGCGACTCTGTCGTGCGCGGAAACGGCAGTGGTGTGGCGCGGACGGCGGTGCACAGGGGAGGGGCCTCACAGGTCGTACAGGCCGATCCGCGTGTGGTTTCCGACCAGCAGCAGCGGGCGCCTCGTCGCGGCCGCGGCCGGCAGGTTCTGCTCGCCCCTCACGACGGGCGACACCACCTCCCTGCAAGGGCGGGTGACAGGGCGCTCACGCCCCCCGGCCTGAGTGCATGGCGCTGGCCGCAGAGGCGGCGGGCAGCGGGCGCGCCGGAGCGGGCCAAACGCGGCGGTGAGCCGCTCGAGCGCCGGGCTGGGCCGCCCCCACGCCGCGCCGCCCTCTCCAGGACTGCCGCCGTCGCCCGCGGCGTCTTGCGCAGGTGCGCCCCTGCTGCAACACGCACCCCAAACCGTCAGCACCGCAGCCGGCCGCAGACGGCGGCCTGGGTCCAGGCTGGACCGGGAGCCCACCGCCGCCGCCGGCTCCCGCGCCGCTCCGGAGCGCCAACAGCGGCCTCCCTGTCAGCAGGGCCGCTGCTGCTGGCCGGGGGCGCAGGCCCTGCTTCGGCTGCAGGCGCCGCCGCAGCCGCAGGCGCGCCGCCGGCCGAGCTGCTGTGCAGCACGGGCAGCTCCTCGACCGGACTCGCATAGGATGCCTGCAGAGGAGCAGAGGGGCGCTGCTGAGCTACCTGGTGCGTGCGTACCCGGTAAAGCCCGCCAGGCAGGCGGCAGGGAGGCAGAGGGGCCGCACGCCGACGACCGGCTGCGAGCCGCCGCCCGCGCCCGCCGGCTGCACGGCGGCCGTCTGGCGCAGCGCGCGCATGCGCACGGGCAGCAGGCCGGCGTCGGTCATCAGGCGGGCCAGGTCCACGTCCCCCTGCAGGCCCCCCCGAGTGGCGGCTTGAGCGCGATAGCAGCGCCCCGCAGCCGTGCTGAAACTGCAAGCGGGCAGCTCCGCCCAGGAGAGGCGGGGCGGGCCTCCAGCAGCGCGGTGTGGCCGCTCGTCGGCAGCACTCGTCGCGTCGCGAGCGGCAGCGCCCGCTGCAGCCGGCCGCCCTCGGCCAGGGAGTCGAGCAGGCGGTCGCGCGCGCTGCTGACCAGCAGCGTGGGCACCCTGCGGCGCAGCCGGCGGGCCGCAGTCGGCGGGCAGCAGTCGGGCTGCAGATCGGAGAGGGGCCGGCGGGGCGGTGCGTGCCTGATGCGCGCCAGCGCCTCGTCCGGCAGGTCGCCGTGCTGCAGCAGCGCCAGGCGCCAGCTGGCGCCCGCGGCCGGCTCGTGCGTCTCAAAGCCGGCAAAGGGGCCGCGGCCAGAGCCGGCGGCGGCCGCCGGGCGACTGGCAACTGCCTGCGCCAGCGCGCCCATTCACGCTCCGCGCCACTTCGCCCACTCCTTGCTGGGTGGTGGCGGGGGGGCGCGCCCGCCGGTTGGGCGGCGGGTCCATCGCCATCATCTGCTGCACCGCGCGCAGCCCCACGCGGCCCACCTTGGTGCGGTCCACCAGCAGCGGCACCAGCACCGCCTGCGCGACCTGCGGCGGGGCGCATGGCTGGCTGTCGGGGCGCGCCCTGGGGGCTCCTGAGGTGACGCAGGCAGCCGGGCGCGGCCGCGCCTGGAAGAGCTGCTCGGGGAAGACGGAGAGCAGGTTGGTGGCGGCGACCAGCGAGAGCAGGCCGCCCCAGGAGCGCGAGAAGGCGGTGGCCGGGTTGACGAGCACGAGGCGCTGGAACAGGGCCGGCTCGGCGGCCGCGCAGCGCAGCGCCAGGCAGCCGCCGAACGACTCGGCGACGAGCGTGACCTGCGAGCGGCGGCCGTCGGCGGCCAGCTGCTGCCGGATGAGGGCCAGCGCCTGCGCGGTCAGCTCCTCCCAGCTGGAGCGGTCGCCAGAGTCGATGTACAGGGACCTGCGGGCGGGCGCAGGCGCCTCTGACCGGACGGCCCGGCGTCACGCTGCCGAGACGAGGCCGGCCCGGAGACGAGGCGGGCGCGCGCCAGACGTCAAAGCCGGCCGCCTGCAGGCTGTCGAGCTGCGGCAGGATGGCGTTCCCGGTGCCGTCCATGCCGGGCAGGTAGACGAGCAGGTTCTCTGCCTCCGGGGCGCCTGCCGGCCGACCCAGGCCTGGCCGTAGGAGCTGCACCTGCACGACGCCGAGCAGGCATGTGCAGGAGCCCCGTCGAGACACTTGTGGGTCGATCTCGAGATACAAGACGTCATGCTCTTCCTTGCCGTGCAGAGGAGGGCGGTGCTGCAAACAAAAACTCAGACATGCGCAGGCTCCCCCGTGAAATTTTAAGCCGTTCTGTGGCCTGCACGAAAGGAGAAATACTTCTGCTGATGCTTCGACACAGCACCTCAATCTCCCCGGCACATTCCCCTCTTCGCGGCCGCACCTGGTCGGCGCTGCATGTCGCGCGGCAGACCGCACTTCTGCTTCTGCCGCTCGCTGTTTTCGTCGACACCACCATCCTCCCGGTGCTCCCATTGTAGCCGACTGAGCTCGCGTGCGGCGCAACACCGCCACAGCACCGCAGGCGGCCAGATGGCAGCCGCATTCGTTGCGGAGCTGTCGAAGCGTCGCCAGCTGCTCGCAGCCGCCCCGCCTGGAGCCGCATGCTTAGCGCTACACCAGCTTCCGGGCCTTTTGTGCCTCGACCGGAACGACCAAGGGAGGGCCACGTTTCAAATCGTTCAAAAACTCCAGGCAGGCAACACTCAACAGCCACAGTCAAACTCGCCGCCGCTTGTGGTGCTTTTTGGACTTCTTCTTTTTCTTCTTCTTGCCCTTGCGCGACCTGTCGGACTTGTGCTTTTTGTCGTGCCGCGCCTCATCCGCCGGGCTGCGCTGCCTGCGGGCAGCAGCGGGCAGGGGCGCGGCGTGGGGGCTCAGCCGTTCCCTGGCGGGCCGACGCCTGAGCCTTGCAGGCGAGGAGGCCCGCTCGGGAGCCCGGCGGCAGGGCGGACGGCGCGTTCCTCTTGCGGTAGTGGCGGGAGACGATGGCCAGCGCCTCGGCCGTGCCCATCGGCGCGCCTCCGTCGTCCGACCCGCTGCTGCTGCCGCCGCTGCTGCTGCTGTCCGAGCCGCTGCCTGGCTCGCCCGCAGACCCCCTGGCGCCGTCGCTGCTCTTCCCTGCCGGCCGGCCAGCGAGCACCCGTCCTCAGGGGCCTGCCCCCCACTGTCGTCGCTGCAGGGTGGCTGCGAGACGCACTGCCGGCTGCCGGCTGCGGCCCGCCGCCCTGGCCGCCGCGCTCCGCGTCGGCGACCAGCCGCTCCGCCAGCCGCTCCCGCTGCCGAGCCTCGTCCAGGCGCCGTAGCACGGCCGCCCGGTACTTTTGAGCGTTGGCGTCCTCAGGCCGCAGCGCTGCGGCCGGTCGCGAGCGCGCGTCGGTGCCGCGGCTGCGGCAGGCACCGCCGTGCATAGGCAGAGCAGAGCCCCGGGGCCGCACCGAGCGCGGCGTCAAAGTGCTCGAGCGCGGGCCCCAGCTGCTGCTGGTTGGCGGCCGCGGCGCCGGCGGCGACCAGCGCGTCCGGGTTGCCCGGGCACAGCTCCAGCGCCTGGCGGTAGCAGCGGTGCGCCGCCTCGTAGTCGCCCGCCTTGGCGTGCGCCACGCCGCGGCCGACGGCCTCCTGGCTCCAGGCCAGCTGGACGTCCGCCTTGAGCTGCGTCCGCACGGCCGCAAGCCGCTCGTCGGCCGCCGGCCCATGGTCCCGCTCCAGCGCCGAGCCCTGCGGCCCCCGGCGCAGCCGCTCGCTGCCGTGCACGCCAGCCGCCCGTCTGCGGCAGAGGGGGGGCCGGCGGACCTGGAAGATGCGGGAGGGCAGGCCGTACGCCTTGAGCATGGCCTCGGTGCCGTCCGGGCAGGCAAAGGTCGAGCTGAGCTCCAGCTGCTGCAGGATGCTGTTGCCTGCGGTGGCAAGGGCAGCCTCTGTCCTGAGCGCTTGCGGCTCAGCCAGGCGTGCTGACGCCGAGGGCTGGCAGAGGGAGGAAAGCACCCTCGACCGGCGCCCTGCGGCGCAGCTCCGCCAGGTCCGGCAAGTTCCTGGTGAAGGCCCACGAGTCGGTGGGCCACGCGCCATCTGCACGAGCATCTGCCGCCTCGACCTTCTGCAGCAGCGGAGCCGCCGCCCGAGCTCAGGCTTTCTGCATGGCCAAACAGGCAGTGCAGCGCCTGCTTGTCAAGCAATTGACGTACCGCATTGTTCAGGACGCGCTGAACGACGTCCTCTGGCAGGCCCTGCACAATCTGCTGGACGTCCTGCAGGCTCTCAGCCCTGGGGCGATCATCGGACGGCTCGGCCATGCACCCCCTCTCCCGGCTGAGGCCGGCCGGCTTTTATCGGTTCATGCTGGCGAAGTATCACATGAATCCTGCTCGCTGTCGGATCGCCTCGATCAATAGCTAGCCAGCAGTGTTTGTGCCAGCCGGTCGCTGAGAAACCTCGTGCCTCCCGATTTTGCGCACGAAAGTCGCCCTTGCAAAGCGCCCGGACACGACTCTGTGTTTCAACGTGCAAATCACTAGCTCGCAGAACACTCTGGCGCGACTGTCGGAAACTCTTTTGCCATAGGCGAGTGATGCGCGCCCTCAGCGGCGCCGCCTGCCCACGGGCTGGCACGCAGGGCGCCGTCCTGGGCGCACATTCGTCAGCAAAAGCAACCTGCCATGGTCTGAACAACACGCGGCCGGCATCCGGCCGGACAGCCGTTCCGGAAGGCTTTGCAGCCACCGCGCGACCCCGTGAGGTGCGCTCTCGGCCGCCTTCGGGTCGCTGTGTGTGGTTGATACGAGGCTAGTCCCGAGCAAGCGTGCCGCACTCGGCGCTTTTCCCCGAAAAGCGTGTCCCAAGGCCCATCATCCTTGGCTGCAGGTGCAGGGCGACCGGCGCTGCCTGGCGTGCCGGGCCGAGCCGACGCAGAGGCAGGTTGACCGGGAGGTGTTTCCCCTGGACATGAACGACGACGAGGTGCCTCTCGCCCTGACCACTCCCACGAGGCGCCCAGACCTAGGCATGCAGCTGACACCGAGCTTCAAGCACGGCCGCAGGAGAAGCGGCGGCTGCGGCACAAGACGCACGTGCTGATGGACATCCTGACGGCGGGCGAGCGGGTGGAGGAGGTGATCGAGGCGAACGCGGGCGAAATCGACGAGACGCTGCTCGACCTGCTGGAGCGGCGCACGCGCACGGCCGCTGGGTCAGCGCCCGCTGCCTTCCGAGCAGCGCCTGCTGAGCAGGCCACAGTGCTGAGGCGGGTGCGTGCTGCAGCATGGGGGAGAGCGAGGCGGCGCTACGCGGCCTGGCGCTGCTCAAGCGGCGGCTGAGCGTGGAGCTGGACCGCCGGCGCGCGACGCCCACGCAGAAGCTGCTGGACGCGCTGCTGGGGCTGCTGGCGCCCGAGGCGGGCGTGCACCCGGCCGAGCAGGAGGAGGCGCGCCGTCCCGTCCAGTCGAGCTGCCTCTGTCTGATGGGGACTGCCGGCAACTCCAGGTTGCAAGAGAAAGGCCGGGGGTTTTGCATGCGACTTGAGCGGCACAGGACTGACCTTTCCACGGCTCGGCGGCGGCAGGAGGTGGAGCGCGTGCTGCGCTGGGCCTTCCAGCCGCCGCCGGCCCCCCACGTCGACATCTTCGCGACCGCCTCCCGCATCGCCAGCGGCGCGTCCCCCGCCCCCTCTCATCTCGCACACTCCTCCTCAAAGTTTTGCGGCCTGCCCACGCTGCCCGGCCCCCACACCATGCGTGCAGGCGAGGAGGTCGAGCTGCCGGCCGGCCCGCAGGAGGACGGCCACGTGCCGCAGCACGTCTTTGTGTGGGAGACGGAGCAGCTGCTGACGGCGGCCGGCCGCAACGCGCGCGACCTCGCGCGCCGCCTGCAGCGGGGGTGCGGCCCGCCGCTCGCCCGAGCAGCGGCAGGCTGTCTCCAGGACGCCTGCCGGGTCTCGGGCGACTCGGTGGGTTGCTGCTGCTGCTGGTGGAAGGAGGGGCGGCTGAGCGCCGCCCGCCCGGCACCGCAGGAACCTGGGCAAGTACGAGGCCGCCTACCGGCACACGCTGGCCGGCCGGCAGGAGGCGCTGCAGCAGCTGAGCACCGTGCTGGCCATCGCCAAGCGCATCTGACGGACGTGCGGATGTCTCTCACAGAGCGTGCTTGCTGATGCTTGACTGGGTGGCAAACCAGCGACCTAGTGTACACTGCGCGGCCTGGAGACTCGGCCGCCCGCTGCGACGCGACAGATCAAAGCGGAACCCAAGGGAAACGCAGCGCACGGACGCGAGCGCAGGCACTGCACTCTGGACGGTTCGGGGGGTGCGGCTCCACACACAGCCGGACTCGCTCGCAGCCGGGCTCACGGCTTGTTCTTCTCCTGCAAGATGACCTTGAGCACCTGGTTCTCCTTTTCGAGCGCCTCGATCTGCCGCCGCTGCTCCTCCACCTGCAGCAGCCGGTCCCCAGCTCAGTGGACGAGCGGGCCAACCGCTCCCCCCCCCCCCTCCTTTGGCAGCGGCGCAGCATCGCGCCTGCTTGCCCAGGCGATCCGCCGCATCCTTGAGCGAGGTGATGAGCGTCTTTTGGCGCTCGCGGAAGCGCCGCTGCGCCTGCCGGTTCTTCTCCTTGGCGCACTTGGCGCTGTTCGCGCGCACCGGCCCCGGCTCCTGCTCCATGCCCGCCGGCTCCTCCGGCTCGGGCTCGGCTGCTGCCGCCGGCCTGCGGCGCGGCAGGAGAGGGCCGCAGCTGAGGGCGCCAGTACGAGCCAGCAGACAGCAGGCTGCGAGGACAGTGCCAGCGGCGCCTGCCCTAGCGGCCAACCAGGCTCACCCAGAGGCGCCGCCGCTGCTGCCGCCTCCGCCGTACAGGTGCATCGCGTAGCTGCTGGGGCCGGCCTCCGCCTCCTCCCTCGCAATCAACGGCTTTTCCTCACGCGGCGGGCTGGGCTGCGGGCCGGGCGGCGCCATGCCCAGCCCGCCGGTCAGGGTGGCCAGCAGGCTGGGCAGGCTGGCTGCCAGCTCGGGTTGCCGCGAGATCTGCGCCAGAAGGTGGTCCAAGCTCTGGCTGCCCGCCTGGCTGGGCGCCGGCGGTCCCCATGCGCCGGGCGCGCCTTGCAGCTGCGCCAACAGTTGGAAGAGGTGCGCCTGGGCGGCCGCGTCGCCCAGATTCATGAGGTGGCCCTGCGTGCAGCAAGCCGCCGCGCGGTTGGGCGCCGGCCGCAGCCCTGGCCCGGCTGGTGACGCGAGTCCCAGATGGGGCAAGCCGGCCGCTCGCCGGGCGCGGATCTGTGCCGGCTCGGCACGCCCCCGGCTCGACCCAACCGCGTGCCGGCGGCAGGGGCGCGCCTGCTGCTGCTGCTGCAGGAAGCCGGCGAGGTGCGGCTGCTCGTGCGCGGTCCCGGGCGCCCGGCTGGCGGCCAGCTGCGCCAGGAGCTCGCTGCCCGTCGAATGCGCAGGGGCCTCTGTGCCTGGCGGACGTTGTTGCATGATGACGGAATGAATCAGTGATTTCACTCACCAATCTTTGCGTAAGAATAACAGTCTGGTGCGACAACATCATGCCATCTCATCTGCACCTCGCACCTAGGCATGCATATCACGATCTGCGTGGACCGCTCACACGCCCAGGAGCCCCCTGAGAGAGGGGGTTGGCCCGGCTAAGCATGCATTGTGCTGCATGTAGCTGCATGTGCCGGCTGTCCTCTCCTTCCAGGAGCCTGCTCGCAGCATCATTGACCGCGCTGTCGGCCTCCACACCTGCCATCACCACGCGGAGTGGGAGGGAGTGGGAGGCAAGGGGCTGCAGCGTCGCAAAGCCGCTATGAGCCTGCTAGCCAGAGGAGGCCAGCTGCGAGCAAAGCATGGCCAACATCTGTTACCGGGCGCACCTCCTGCTATTGAAGTGCGAATGGATCACAGCTATCAAACTCTCCCCAGGAAGCCTGGACCAGGAAGCCTGGAGTCATACTACACAGCCGAGTGTCTGTGGTGCTTCCCGATTTTCACCCCCCAGGCAGTTTCCAGACCGCGGTAGCAGGGGGCGGCGCGAGCGGCAAGCCATCTCCTGAAGCAGAAGTCATTCTTGGACAGCTGCAAACTCAACACGAGCTTCTCTTCCATGTGCAGGTTTGGGAATGTTTATTGGTGCTGAGAAGCTCAGAGCCGGCGTGGGGTGAGAAATAAGATGTCCCAGGGGATGGCATCTACTTGCTCCCGATTGCTTGACGCGTCTCCAGCAAAAACACTTTGCTGAAGCGCGTCTGCAGAAGATTCCTCCCAGAACTGGATTCAAACCAACCGCATGCGAGACGGCAGGCTCTCTCGAATATACACTCACGCACAGCTGGTGCCAACTTCACCTCACAAGCTCGTATGTGGCGCAAGCGTTCCGCCTTTTCTTCGCGTGCGATGCCCCATCTTGCAAATATAGCCCACAAGCAATGGGGGGCTGAAGCGCGCAATACCGCTCGAGTGCACTTTGAGGCCTCCCAGAGCTCCTTGAGGAGCGATTCAGGCGGGCCTCGCGGCTGTGGCGCCTCAATTGAGGGCGAAAGCGGGAACCCCACACACGGGTATAGTCTCCCAACTCCCGTCTTCTTTCCCATATTCCAGCAGTAACAGCGCACCCAACGAGGAGCAGCGATGAAGCGCACTTTCTCTGACGCCCTGGAAGGGACCGGCGCGCCTGACGCCAAGCGGCTGCGGACGGAGGTAGGCTGCACAGTCCGCGTCGGTCCTGGGTTCCCTCTTTGCCCGCCCTCCCGGCTGCGTGCACAGCCCTCAGTCACCACAGGGCATGTTTGTGAGGGCCTGCGGTGGGGTGGCGGGCCCCGCTGGGTGTTCTCCGCGTCGGCCCGGCGGGGCAAGCATCTGCATCCCGTCCGTTGGGTCCCGCGCTGTCAGCCGGGAGGCGGCCAGCCCCGCTCCAGAGCGCCAGAAGCATGTCAAAGTCCCACAATCACTCGCCTTTCGGTGCCTGTGCAGGCCGCCGAGGCGAACGGGGGCGCCGAGCGGACAACTGGCGGCACCTTGCTCGCGCCAGGTCCGTGCCCTCTCCGGTCTGTGTGCCACTCTCGGAGCAGCCATACCGGCTTTTTGCGGGGCTAGGCCACCACAACTTGCCCCAGTCCGCGCCGTGGTCGTCTCTTAACTCGCTAACAACATCGGGGAGTTGTGCGCCCGGCTGGCTCCGCCATCTTGCGGCCACGAGCAGCAGGGGCTTGCATTTGCTGCCTACTGCCGCACTGAGATTGCGCCAGTCGGTTGTCGCTGTGCGATACGGGGCCCTTGCCTGGGAGCTGAATCTCACTGGGCTGGTGCAGGCTTGGAGCAGCCTCCGGCAGTGCCCTCCGCCGGCAGTTCTGGCAGCCCAGCGGCAACGGACGTTGAGGTGAGCCCGGTAAGGCTGCCTAAATAACAGAGCGTCAAGTCTCCATGACTTGGCTGACGCTGTGCCGCTGCTTGCCCTTGCAGCCGGTGCTGGCTCGGCGGCGGCGGACCGCGAGCAGCAGATACTCCCCCGAGGACTTCTCCTCGATGGAGTTCGACGAGGACGATGACGACAAGGAGGCCACCGTGCCGCGCCGGGCCAACAAGAAGGCCCGCAAGCCCCGCCCGGCCGCCGACGGGCTGAAGCCCCGCAAGGCGAGCTCGCCCAAGAAGGCCAAGGCCAAGAAGGCCACGGGCAAGGCCAAGGCGAAGAAGGGCAAGGACAACAAGATCACCCCGCCCGCCGAGCCGGAGCTGTCCGCTAGCCCGCCGCCTGAAGTGGTGTGCCGCCGCGGCTCGGGCCGCCGCAAGCAGCGCGCCCCGCGCCGGGCGCCATTCGAGTGACACGGGACTGCACGCGCTCTTGCTGCCCGTGCCCTGCCGTGATGAACGACTGTCGCCGCCCTGAGGAATCCCAGGCGGTCCTTCACTGTTTTATTGATCATTTGACATGCTCCTGTCGCCTGATCCCTCTGGTTCCTTTACACAGAGTTAGGTGGCTGTCTCCTTCGGGAAACTACCTGCCAGCATAGAGCTGTAACACACGCAGATCTCCACAATTGGAGGACTTTCAGGTGTTGATTTGGTCTCAGATTGCACTTGCATCCTGGCCTGCCCAAATCATGGGAGCGCATCAACACTGCAGTGACCTCTAGTTATACTCTGAAGCACCCCGTCTGCAGGGGAGCAGAGCACCACTGCCCAGCAGGCTGAGGAGCAGCACATTAGCAGCAGGAGGGCCGGGGAACCATCCTGGGCAGCAAGACGATTCGCAGCTACTGCAATGAATGTTGAGAAAGCTGCGGCTTTTGTTCTGCTCGCCCACCTGGAAAGCGATGGAGATTTTGTCACCTGCAGCTCAGCAGCAGGAGGAGACTATTGGAGCAGACCAGTGGCTGCCGCAGCCGCCTGGCAGAGGTGCAAGCCTACAACTGCAGCTGGAAAGGATGAGCCTTTGTGGCAAGGTCCTGGGCATAGGCTCGGCCCGTCTGTATAATCTTCAAAGCTTCGCCACCTCCGTCTGCTGCCGACATCCCCAAACAGCAGACATGCAAGGTGGCAAGACCTTTCAACAAAGCCGTGTACGCCAGTGAGACGTACATGTAGCTTTACTCCTCTCATTCCGGAACAGAGCTGTGGCAAGCACGCCCCTCTCTCCGGAACTGGCCTTTCCGATGCCCCCATCTTGCAAATATAGCTCGCTCACGCCAGGGCGCGACGTGCGGGACGCCACTGGAGCGCACTCTGAGGCCTCCCAGAGCTCCTTTAGGAGCGATTCAGGCGGGCCTCGCGGCTGTGGCGCCTTAATTGAGGGCGAAAGCGGGAACCCCACACCCGGGCAACTCCCATCTTCTTTCCACATTCCAGCAGTATTAGCGCACCCAACGAGGAGCAGCGATGAAGCGCACCTTCTCTGACGTCCTGGAAGGGACCGGCGCGCCCGGCGCCAAGCGGCTGCGGCTGGAGGTAGGCTGCACAGTCCGCGTCGGTCCTGGGATCCCTCTTTGCCCGTCCTCCCGGCAGCGCGCGCAGCCCTCAGTCACCACAGGGCATGTCTGTGAGGGCCTGCGGTGGGCTGGCGGGCCCCGCTGGGGTGTTCCCAGCGTCGGCCCGGCGGGGCGAGCATCTGCATCCCGTCCGTTGGTTCCCGACGCTGTCAGCCGGGAGGCGGGCAGGCCCGATCTAGAGCGCCAGAAGCATGTCAATCTCCCACCCTCACCCGCCCTTCGGTGCCTGTGCAGGCCGCCGAGGCGAACGGAGGCGCCTTGCTGACAGCTGCTGGCTCTACCGCGCAAGGGACAGGTCCGGAGCCTTTTTCCGGACGTCCCGCATCGAAAGGGACCTCCACACGGTCCTTCTGCGTGACTAGGATGCAGTCCTGTGCTCTGCTCGCGACCCAATAACTCGCATGTTTAACATCGGAATCCCGCCAGGCCGGGTCGGCTGGACACAGCGTGCCGGAGTGTTGCAGCCGACGCAAATAGCTCTCTTACACTGCCTGTGGGCCGCACTGCGGCGCTCCCGCGAGTCGCTGTGGTATGGGCTGGAGCCAGCCAGCTGGGAGTTGAGCAATCTGGTGGCCCGCAGACGGGGAGCAGCCGGCCCTGCCCGCGCTCGACGTCGGTGGATCGGCCGCAGTGGGCGACACGGTGCGCCACTGCTTCTCTGCATGAAGAAAGCAGCTGCGGCCGGCACTGCATGCGTTTTCCTGCTGTGCAGGATGCTGTGCAGGATGCTGCAGGCGCCAAACACCATGCAAACCTTTCTGTCTGCAGGCTCGTCTACGGCGTGTGATCAGACGCCCCGCCCGCTATGCCGACTCTGGCGACAGCGGCAAGCTTGACGTTGGTGAGGCCGAGGAGGAGGCAATGCCGAGCCGCCGCCAGGCCAAGAAGGGGCCGGCACGGTCGCGGCCAGCCAATCAGCCGGAGCTCCAGGCTGCTGCAGCAGTGGCTCCTGCAGTTGAGCCGGCGCCCACGCTGATCCGCCGTGGCACCGGGCGGCGCAAGCAGCGCTGCCCCTGCCGCGCTCTGTTTGAGTGAGACAGACATGCGGCAGGCAGTGGGAAAATCCTGCGCTGCCAACCGTCTCTGTTTCGCCCATGCGCCACTTGCTTGCTGCTCGTGGCATTTATCTACCACGTACGCCTTTTTCAACCTCCCCATCTCTTCTTCCTTTCTCCCTTTCCCTTTCACTTTTCCTCATCACGGGCAAATGAGGAAAGGCAAATGCTTCTGCCTGACAAACGTGCAGCAGGCGCAAAGTATTCTTGCCCCTGAGAAACATGCCCCAGTGAAGTCGTGAGCTCTCCCTGCTTGTATGCGCTCGCAATGCATGTGGGCCTGTCAATCGGCTGGATCCCTGTAACACTTAACAAATCAATTGCAGCTACGAGCAACATCATTCGCAGGCGGTCCATTCTGATCAGGTCGGCTCTACACATGTTCCTGCTGATGAAATGTTGCAGTCAGCCGGCAGGCTGCTGCAGGGTGTCAAGTGCTCTGGACATCATGCCCTGTTCACCACAGCGTCGCAACTGCAGCTGCGGCTACTATAGAAGCCGTTGCTAGTTGCTGGCCGAGAAGGTGCAGCAGAATGCCAGGATGTCGTCGCTCATCGCGAGCGCCTCCTCCGGCAGCAGCAGGCCCTCCTGCAAACAGCATCGGGCAACTCAGATGTGAAACCCAACTGCAGCGCTTGATCAGCTCCAGAAGAGGCCCGCGGCTCGCCTGTGACTGCCATGAGGCCCCCGCCGCCAGGCTCTGGCAGTCGAGCGGTCGCCAAAAGTCGCCGGCGGCATCCAGCATGAGCTCCTCCGCCAGGCTGTGGTCGGAGCTGCTGGCGGGCTCCGACTGCGGGAAGCAGGCCGGCTGCGGCTGGTCGAGCCAGAAGTCGGCGACGGTCAGGTCCAGGCGCGGCTGGCAGCCGCCGGCCTCCAGCTTGATGCCCTCCGGCTGCGGCAGATGATCTGCAATGCCAAGGAAGCAGCCGGGTGAGAAGCCACCCTGCAGGCTGCTGGGCAGGAGTGAAACGCAGGGCATCAGCGCACCACCGTGGCCGGCAGCCGGCGCCCAGTCGAGGTCGGCCGCGCAGCCGAATGGCGTGCCCTGCTGCGGGCTGAAGAGCAGTGGCGAGCACGGCTCCTCCTGCGCAGCAGGGGCAGCCAAGTAGTCAGCACCACTCACGCCTCCTGCAGCTGGAAACCTTTGCAGCCAAGTAGCGACCCACTCGTGCATCGGGCAGCGGCTCCGTCTTGACCGCCGGCTGGGCGGGCGCCAGCGGCGGCAGGTGGCCAAAGTTGGTGACCGCCTGCAGGCCAGCCGGACGCGGCTCAGCTGCAGGGCGGCAGGCGGTGCGCAAAGACCCCCCAGGGAGGCAGGCGCGCGCGTGCCTTGGAGCCCTTAAACTTGCGCGCGGCCTGGTCGTAGGAGAGCGCCGCCGCCTCTGCCGAGTCAAAGGTGCCCTGCGTTGTTGCGTGCCGGCCTCAGTGCTCTCACCGCAAGGCAGCCAGCTCATGGTCATCAGGGAACAGGGGGGGGGCTTCACCAGGTACGTGTACTTGGAGCCGCCGGCGCGGCCGATGCGCGCCTCGTACTTGCCCGGCTGGTGGTGCTCGGTCACGCCGCGGTACTGGCACTTGCCCCTGCGCAGCCGCGGGTTGTGTGTGCCTGGAATGCGGCCCTCGCCGGCCACGAAAGCCAAGGCGGCAGGCGCGCACCGCGCAAAGCCGGCGCTGAAGCGCTTGAGCATGGCGACCAGCTCGTCCTGCGTCATGCGGCGCAGCGCGGGCAGGTCCTGGCGGTAACGCTCCAGCGGGTACTGCGCGCGGCAACGACGGCACGCTGAGCTGCTGCCGTGATGATGGGCGGCTCGGCAACACCGGGAACAGGCTGCAGGGCGGCCTGCGTTGAGGGGCGCGGCCTCGCCCCAGAACCAGAGCGCGCCCAGGTCGTAGGCGGTGGCGGCGGTCGGCTCGCTGCCCCAGCCGCCGAGGTAGACCTGGCGTCCGCGCGTGCGCCCGCCGCCACGGCCGCGCTTGGGCCGCACGTGGCTGCCGTCCCACAGGTGCGCCTCCCACTTGCCCGTCACCGAGTGCCTGGTCACGCCCCTGCGCGGCAGCAGGTCCTCCTCTGGACTGCCACCTCACGCCCCTGCTGTCAGCTGCTCGCTGGCACGCTGATGGTGGGCGTCTGCTGCAGGCGGAAGAGGCAGGGGCGCAGAAGGCACCTCATCCAGGAGCTGGACGACTTCTTGGCCGTGTCGGCGGCGTCCCGCGCGTGCTGCATCATCTCGCTGGTCAGCGGCGGCGGCAGGCCGGCCGCCAGGCACTGCAGCACGGACTGCTGGCCGCCGGCTGTGGGCTCCAGCTCCTGCTCCGGCTCCAGGGAGTCGATGCGCGCGTGCTTGGGCGAGCGGCGCGCTGACGTCGTCTCTCCGTCGCACTCGCTGATCTCCGGCTCCGAGCTGGCGCTCGCGGAAGCGGTGTAGCGCCGCTTGTTGTTGGTCGCCATCGGGCGGAGCGGCTCGAGCGGCGCGCCTGCGGGGCGAGAAGTTTGGTAAGCACCGTGGCTTTCAATTCAGCAGGCACGCTAAGCATGCTGGTTTGGGACTGCTGAACTGCAAAACGCGCAGGCAGAAGCTGACATGACCCGCCATGCAAGCGGCACGAAGTGCGGAATGCGTGGAATCTCTTTCGACAAAGGGAGCGGCTAAAATTATGCCTGATTCGGCTGGCTGCGACCAAAGCGCCTGCAGAGTGTCGGTGGGCGAACGTGCAGCAGAGTCGGGATGCGGACTCGGTTTAACGCCGATCGCAGCTCACGACCGGACGGAGGATGCCCAGGCCGGGCGGCTGCTGGGAGGGCAGCGTTTCAGAGCTCAGGCCTGGTGCAGAATGATTTGATGCGTCACTACGGACTGAGGGCCAACGGGGCCGTCAAGGTTCTTCTTGGGCTTGGAAGGACATGACGGTTCCCTGCATCTTCCCTGACTCTCCCACCGCTCATTGGACGCGGGCAGGCTTGTATGATGCCTGGATGCCAGCAGCATGATGCCCTTTTAGCATATCCGGCTATGGCCACCGCACTCTCCTCAGAGGCCGCCCCGGTCCCAAGATGTTTGCCTCACTTCGCTGGCCAGCACATGCATGGTGGTCAATTTCGGTGATGAGGGCAGTATTCTTGAGGCGTCAGGCCGCTGGCTACGAGAGGTCCCCAGCACATCCTCCCGCCGCTTCTTGGAGGGGCGACCCGCACTAAGCACAGCCCAGCGCCTCTTGAGCAAGCAGGCCCACACCTCCCTTTGGCTGCGGCACCCTTCGTAGACGCTTTCATTAGGTGAGTGGCCTCCTCCGTACGCACGCGCCTTCCTGTGGCGCATCATCCTGCTACGACAGGCCACATGACAGGCCTGGTCCATGGAGACGGTTCCCCGCTCCATGCTTCAGCAGCAGACAGGTGGCTTCACAGCTGAGCGATGATTCCTGTCAGAGAGAGAGCAAGGCCAAGAGCAAGGCCACCATTAGCTTGTCCAACATGGAGTTGCGTGCCCGGAGGGACCTGCATCAGTGGAGGAATCTGCACCGCACCGTCGTTGCTGCAGGAACGTGCGCGCAGCATGCGCACGCACACGTACACGCACGCACGCGCCAGAAGATGTATGGCCAGGAAATCGGGGTGAGGTATGAAAGTATGATTAAAAACGTGCGAGCAGCATTCGCTCGTCATTTTTTGCCCACACACAGCAGCTCTGGAACACAGTCAGCCGCAGTAGCCAGAAACTTTTGCGCCTTGCCACTCACCTTGCCGTACCAGCCATGAAGACCGCCTTCGCACTGATCGCGCTCCTGGCGCTGGCCGCCTCCGCGCGCGCACAGGACTCCAGCATCGACGGCGTCATTGGCCCCGACGGCGACTTTGGCCTCGCCTTCCGCAACCTGCTGTCCTACGCGCCGTCCTCGCTGGTGCGCGCCCTACCCCATGCCGCCTGGCGGCACGTGCCAGAGGAGCCGAGCAGCCGAGGATCCCCCCGCGCGGGCGCCTGCAACGGGGAACCTGTGAGTAGATGCTCGAGTAGAAATGGAGCACGGTTGTATCTTGCAGCGTTGCGGATGCTCTGCCAGATCGCATGCGTAGCAGATCGCATGCCGACGACACATCAACAGCTCCGCGTCGCTGCACTTCGAGCTCGTACTCACGGGCCTGTCGCGCTGGCTGCAGGGCCATGGCGGCAACATCCGTCCTGCCTTTTCGTCCAACTGGCCCGCGCTGAAGGGTGCGCCGCACGTGCCACCGGCATCCCACCCCCCGATATCTAGGCGGCCAGTTTGAACCAGCCAGCTTGGCTGGCCCCTTGCAGGTGCGGGCGTCGGTATCGTGACGCTGCAGCTGGAGCCGAACGCCACCCACCTGCCCCACTGGCACCGCGGCTATGAGCTCCTCTTCGTCATCAACGTGCGGACCTCCTCGTCCCGCCCCTGCCCCAGCTCCTCCACTCCTTCCCCCCTGCTTTTGTGCTGAGTGGCCTCGCACCTGCAGGGCAACCTGACTGTGGGCATTGACTCCTTCAACACCACCATCGGCATCGTCGAGTGAGGCCTTTCGGGCTCTCCTGCTGACACCAGCACAGCAGCCCTGGCAAGCCGGTGCTGACCCCCTGCCCTGTTCATGCAGGTACAACCTGACCAACGGTGACGCCATTATCGTGGAGACCGCTGCCGCCCACTACGGTGCGTCCTTCCGTCCCGCAGCACTGGCTGACCAGTGCTGCTCCATGACAGCATAGTGACCCCCAGCCCTACCCGCGCGCAGTCCACAACCGCGGCCCCGGCCGCTCCATCAACCTGTCCGCCTTCAGCTCCGACAACCCGGGCACGCAGCTGTCGGCACAGACGCTCTTCGCCTTCAACGATCAGATTGTGCAGACCGCGATCCAGGCAAGCCACGCGGCCTGCTCTGCCTTTGCCTCCTTGCCTGGCTGCCCAGCAGAAGAGCTGACCCTGGGTCGCTCTCCTGACAGGTGGACGCGCAGACGGTGGCCAACATCCGCAGTGCCGCCGTCCCTACGCCTGGCCTGTACGACGGCCTGAGCAAGAGCGCGCAGGCTGCCACCCAGACTGGCAACTTCACGCAGTCGCTGGGCGCCATCTCTGCGGCCACCGGCGTTTCTGCGCAGCAGTCTGCCAACCTGCCCACCGCCGGCTGAGCAACAGCTCGGCCAGCTCGTGACTAGATAGGCCGTGCGGTCGTGACACGTGGTCTCCCAAATCAGTGAATGGCCTGCACTTGCTGGTGTACTATATAGGCAGCACGGACCGACCTCCTCCCTGTTCAGCGCTGCAATATTTATGCAGCGGCCGGGCCGCATACGCGGCAACCCTGAGCCAGCTGACATTCACTTGGCAAGGCCGCCGCTGTAAATACACTTGCACATCCAATTCGAGCTCCCTTGAGGAGGAGGATTACACCACCCTCTCGGGCCACGGGGCAGACTGCATGGGAAGCCTGGTGTCATCAGCAGTTGGTAGTGGGATAGCTGTACCAGCCAGCAGCGCAAGGCGGGCATGGACACACAAGTAAGCACTCGGGGTGGGGGCAGGTGGTGCGACGCTGCTCTGTCAAGCAGGGTGCGCCCTTTGGGGTATGAGGCACAGGCCAGCATGAGCACCGGTCTCAAGCAAGCATGCCCCACTGCTTGCTCACAGCCAAGCTGCAGACATACTGAAGCTTATGGGGCTAGCGGTCGAGGACCTGGGACAGGCGCAGAGGTGTTCAGGTCCCAAGCGCGGCAGCGCACGACGGCAGAGCTTTGGGCCCCAAGGGGCAAGTGGCTCTGTGCGCCGATGGCGCAACGAGCTTGAGGGCCTTAGGGGGTGCTGCCACCGCGGGCGAGAGCCCCACATAACCTGCCCCAGCCCACACGCAACCTTTTTCCCAATTTAGGGCTCAGCCGGACTAAAAGGCAGAGGCAGCCGACAGCTCTCGGTCTTTCCCGCCGCAGCGGAACCATGGCCGTTGCTTTGCTGCCGACCCGAAGCAGCGAGCAGACTGACCTCCGCCTGACACTGAATTGCATACACCAGCCTTGTCTGGCGCATTGTTCAGCGTTGAGTGCACTCAGACAACTTTGAGCGGGCCCATTCGCGAAGCGATCAGCGCAGCTCGCGCCGAAAACCTTCAGCTCGGGCACAGGCGGGCAAAGGCATCCTGCGGCCCGGCCAGGCGGTGATGGACTCGCAGTCGCTATGGAGCGAGCTGATGGACCTGTCGGAGCAGGCCCGCAGCGAGTTCAACGCGCTGCGTGACCTGCCGACGTACGGCAGGAAGCATTGGGAGCGCTGCTTCCAACGAGCCTTCCAGGTGTACGCGCGGCTGTGGGCTTTCCAGCAGGACCACAGGTGTGCAGCCAGGCGCCACAGCTCAGGGCCCGCGATGCGAGGGACGGAGGCTTGAGCCGCCCTGCCGCCGCTGCAGGGCGGCACTGCAGGAGGAGGGGCTGCAGCGCTGGGAAATAGGCGAGGTCGCCTCCAGGATAGGACAGGCGAGCAGCGCACCCTCCCCCGGCCGCCCCTTGGCCCCCGCCTTGGAATCTGCGTGGCTGACCCCACGGCCGCCCGCCCGCAGCTGTACCACAACTACTACCTGCGCACCTCCCAGCTCAACTTTCTGTCCGAGTCGTACGTGTTTTACGAGGCCATCCACGGTGCGGCGGCTGCCCCTCCTCGCTGGCGCCCGGCCCCCGCCGCAGTGCGGCCGGCCCACCCCCTGCGCTGCTGCAAGCGCAGAGCGGCAGTACTTTGCGGCGGAGGGCGACGAGGACCTGCTGGTCAAGCAGCTGCGCTTCTACACGCGCTTCATCACCGTCTGCCTGCTGCTGGGCAAGCGGGAGGACGTGTGGGAGCACCTCGAGCGGCTGCAGGCGCTGGTCGACGACTTTGCGCAGGAGGCGCAGGTCCCGCTGCTGCCCTCCCCGGCTCCCCGGGGCCTGCTGCGCGCCGCCCCGAGCGCGAGGCGCTGCAGGCGACGGACGTGCTCGAGTGGCGCGGCGTCTGCGCGGAGGTGGAGGCCTTCCTGGCGGCGGACGCGGCGCTCGGCGACGGCCGCACGGCGCCGCCGGCCATCCGGTGCCACGCCGAGTCGCCGCTGTCGGGCGTCCCCTTCACGGCGCCCTTCCTGCGGCTGCACGAGGCCGTGCTCGCCTGCTACTGGCACCGCCAGGCCAAGCTGGGCGACCTGCCGCTCGACTCGTTCCGCATGCTGCAGGCGCTCGAGTGGGAGGACCCCTCCGCCAGTGCGCCCCCCCCCTGCCCTCGCCCCCTCGCCCCCCGCCAGCTGAGCCAGCTGAGCCCGCCGCCCCGCCTGCCAGGCGGCAGCCTCACGCCGGACCGGCACCACTCGGCCGAGTATTGGGCGCGCGGCGGCGACGGCGGCGGCGAGGCCGAGAGCCCGGCCAAGTACCTGCTCTTCCGCCCGACCGCGAGCGAGCTGCTGGCCGTGCTGGCGACCGCCTGCGAGGGCCTGCCGCCCGTCTCGGCGCTGCTGCTCTACCTGTCCGCCGCGGGTGCGCGCCGCGCCCGCGCCCGGCGGCCAGCCCGCCACCGGGCGCTGACTGGGCGCTGACCGGGTGCCGCGCCGCGGGGGCAGAGGACCACGTGCGGCCGGCCAACCACGGCGGCGCGGGGCGGGCGCCGCCGGGCGAGGGCAGCGCGCCGTCCGAGGGCGGCAGCTGCGGCGGGTGCGGGGAGGAGCTGTCGGGCGTGTGCCTGAGCCCGCCCAGCGCGAGCGGGCTGGACGAGAGCTACCTGTACCCGGAGGACCTGCTGCCGCACACGCGCCGGCCGCTGTTCCTGGTCGTCGACTCGGACAACGCGCGCGCCTTCCGCGCGCTGGCCGGCCGCGAGCGCTCCTACCCGACCTGCTGCCTCATGTCGCCGCCCGCGCAGCCGCCCGGCGTGCGCCCGCCGGCCGAGTGCGGCCGCCTCTTCACGCTCTTCCTGGCCTCGCCGACGCTGGCGCTGTGCGCGCTCGCGCGGCTGCCCGAGCCGGACGCGCTCTCGCTCGCCTCCTGGCAGGCGCGCCCCCCGGCTCCGGCCGCCCGCCGTGCGCCTTTCCCTGCCGGCAGCGCGGCCGCCTCACCCGCCCGCCGCCCGCCCGCAGCGCACGGTGGAGGCGGCGCTCTTCGACATCGGCGAGCAGCTGGCGGTGCAGGCGGGCGGCGAGTGGTCCGACCCCTGGGTCGGCATGTTCGGCGACGTGCTGCTGCGCCGCCTCGTGCTGCACTTCATCCTCTGCCGCGCCGCACTCGCGCTGCACCGCGAGCACGGCGCCGCCGAGGAGCTGCAGCCGACCTGCTTCCCGCCGCTGCCCGAGGCGCGCCGCCGCCCGCCAGCCCCCCGCCCCCGGGCTGCCGGCCGTGTGCACGGCCTGACCGGACCCGGCTGCTGCGCCCCGGCAGGCGGCCTCCACGTCGGCGGACGTGGTGGCGGGCGCGCTGCGCTCGATAGTCGAGGCCATGGGCTGCGCGGACCAGTTCCACACGGCCGGGCCCCTGCGCCAGAAGAGCTTCTCCGAGTCGGAGGCCTGGCAGGCGGGGCTGCGCAGCGGCGGCCGCCAGCCGGTGTGAGCGCCGGCGGCTGCGCCTTGTGCGGCAGGAGGCTGTCGCTCGCTAGTGAGGCGCGCGTAGAGAGGAGAGCATTGCCTGGCCCAGCACAGCTGGCCCGCCTCCTCTTGAGGGTGTCTCTTTTCTCTTCTCGAGTTGCCCATTTCACGTGAAGAAATACACTTTACACATGTAATGGCTCTGCGCGGCACGGGCACGTCGGGCGCGCCGCCGCAGCGCCGCCCCGCCCTCACACCGAGCGCCGGGCGCCCCGATGCACCGGCCAGGCATGTGCTCTTCATCCTGCAGCCTCATCGCCGCAGCTTCTCATGACCGAGTGGCGCTGATCACTTCTTGCGGGCCCAAGCAGGGTGCCGGCGTCGCACCGGCGAGTCGTCGCGGCGCGGGCACAGAGCCGGCATCCTGGGCAGCCGGCCATCAAAATCTGTGGCGTCACCGCGCCAGAAGACGCAACGCTGGCGGCGCAGGCGGGCGCCGATTTCGTGGGCATGATCATGTGGCCCAAGGCGCGGCGAGCTGTGGCGCCTGCTGTCGCCGCACGCATTGCAGAGGCAGCGCGCCAGGATGGCGCCGAGCCAGTTGGCGTCTTCGTGGACGAGGACTTTGCGGGCGTCGTGCGCACCTGCAAGGCCGCAGGCCTGCGCGTGGCGCAGCTGCACGGCAAGGGCGCGCGTGCTGCGCTGCCCGACCTGCCTTCCTGGCTGCAGGTGAGCTCTGCCCCTTCTGTCAGGCGCTTGTTGGCCTGCCTGCTGCACGCTGCAAAGATTGCACACTCGGGGCACCGGTGACAGTGAGCACCGACTGGGCGCTCCGTGACCTGAGCCAGAGCCTGTTGGCGGGCCCTGCAGGTGGTGTATGTGCTGCACGCCTCGCCAGACGGACGAATACAGACGCAGGACCTGCAAACGCCACTGGGAGAGCGCGGCGGCAGGCGTGCCCCCACCTCTTGCGGCGTGGCGGCAGCCCAGCACAGAAGCGGCGTCAGGGCGGCTGTGCCGCTCTGGGCGGCGGCACAGCTGACGCCCGCAGCCTGGCTGCCAGCAGGCAGGCGGACTGGCTGCTGATCGACGGCCTGAAGGGCGGCAGCGGGCAGACGTACGACTGGCGCCGGCTGCGGCCGCCGCAGCTGGCGCCCGGCATGCGAGGCTGGCTGCTGGCGGGCGGGCTGACGCCCGACAACGTGGCGGAGGCGCTGGCGCTGGCCAGCCCCGGCGGCGTCGACGTCTCCTCGGGCGTCACGCGACCGGACGGCCTGCGCAAGGACCCGGACAAGGTGGCGGCCTTTGTGGCCGAGGTGCGGCGCGCGGCCCTGCAGCCGCAGCCGCTGTAGCTGCTGCTCCTGTGGCGCCTGAGCGGAGAGGTGACTGGTGAGGAACGAGTGTGTCCGAGCGTGCTGATTCCTTGTTTGTTCATTGTTACTCTTGTTCAGAGGCGTACGGCAGTGAAAAACGCCCAAAGAGCGTGCGGCGGTAAAAACGGCCTTAAGACTCATCAAGCAGCGCCGAGTCCATCCCCCTTCTGCCCAAGCAACGCCGGGGCAGCCAGCGCCAGCAGCAAAGCACAAGGGTTTTGCTAGGGGAGGTCCGGATGAGACTGGTGGTGTACAGGCGTTTCCAAGTTCTTTCCCCAAGCAGCCTGCAGCGCCGTCGAGCGCGCCCCTGCCGAAGCCGCCGTCGAGCTCGCCGGCCGCCCGCGGATCGCAATGTCCGCAGCAGGAGCGACGCTCATGGCTGGGCCCAGCAGGTGCGCGGCGCGCGCTGCAGGCCCCGCCAGCTCCCGGCGCTCGCAGGGTGACGAAATGACAGATCCGTGCCGGCGAGAGGGGCGCACTGGCGCGAGGCGGGACTGGGCGCAGATCGACATCGGTCCGCAGCATGTGGGGCGGCGGGCAGCCCCGGAAGGCGAGCGAGGGGAGCAAATGCGTGCAGTCGAGGGCGCCTTACTCTGACAGCGCTCTGGTCGCTGCACGCAGGGTCCAGGCCGCGCCGACCGGCCGCTTCGAGAGCGGCTTTCTCCAGGTGCGCGCTGGCCGGCGACCGCTTATCCACTCGAAGTATCTCGCGCTGCGGCGGCGCCGGCCTGCTGTGCCCGCGCTGCTGTCCTGCCCTCTTGGCCGTCGACTGCGCGCGGCGCCCAGTCGGGGGGCGCGCGCATGCCCAGTCTGATGTGGTGCAAAGCCAGCAGCCTGCAGGCCTGACGCCGGGGTCCGCGCGCCCTGCAGGGACGGTGTAACTTCCCGCGGTCGGCCGTGCGGGTGAGGCTTAATTCATGCAGCTTGGGACTTGCAGGCGCCCGCTGGCCGCGGTGCGGAGAGCCGGGCGATGTCACGCGCTGATTGTTAACACTGCGCCCCGGCTGCAGGCGTTCGCCGGCCAACGGCGCGGCGTGCGCACGTTGGTGGTGCGCGCGGCGGACGGGAAGACCGTCGTCGTCGGGCTCGCCGCCGACTCGGGTGCGGGCAGCCCTCCAACCACATGCAGGATTGCATCCGCCGCAATTCGGGGGTGTTGACACGCCTGACGCCGCGGCGCCCGCAGGCTGCGGCAAGTCCACCTTCATGCGGCGCATGACCTCCGTCTTTGGCGGCTCCCCGCGTGCCCCCCAGGGTGAGCAGGCCGCCAGCCGCGCCGCCTGGGAAAGCCCACCGCGGCGGTGGGCTCACGCCGGCGGCGGCGGGCGCAGGCGGCAACCCGGAGAGCAACACGCTGATCTCGGACATGACGACCGTCATCTGCCTGGACGACTACCACAGCCTGGACCGCACCGGCCGCAAGGAGAAGGGCGTGACGGCGCTCGACCCCAAGGCGCAGAACTTTGACCTGATGTACGAGCAGATCAAGGCGCTCAAGGAGGGCAAGTCGGTCGACAAGCCGATCTACAACCACGTGACCGGCGTGCTGGACCCGCCCGAGACGATCAAGGCGCCCGCGGTGCGCCCCCCTCGGCGGCGGGAGGCTCAGACCGGCCCGCACACACTGCTACAGCCCGCAGGGACTCAGCCCCTGCTGGGCCGCCGGGACAGGTGCTGGTCGCCGAGGGGCTGCACCCGTTCCACGACGAGCGCGTGCGCGACCTGATGGACATGAAGATCTACCTGGACATCAGCGACGAGGTCAAGTTCGCGTGGAAGATCCAGCGCGACATGAAGGAGCGCGGGCACAGCCTGGAGAGCATCCAGGCCTCGATCGAGGCGCGCAAGCCGGACTTTGACGCGTACATCGACCCGCAGAAGCAGCACGCCGACGTCATCATCCAGGTCCGTGGGCCCGCCTTGCCTCACGCTTAGGCGAGCGTGGCTCCGCAAGCAGGAGCAGCTGCGGCTGGCGCTGGCAGGGCGGCTTGCTGGCTGCCAGACAGCAGAGGCCCGCCCAGCCTGCGCAGGCTGTAGATGCGCAGCGCATGCCTGCTGGCCGGCCCTGCCTGACGCGGCCCCCCCTTGCCGCCGCCGCCAGGTGCTGCCGACGCAGCTGATCCCTGACGAGAAGGAGGGCAAGGTGCTGCGCGTCAAGATGATCCAGAAGGAGGGCGTCAAGCTCTTCGACCCTGCCTACCTCTTCGACGAGGGCTCCACCATCACCTGGGTGCCGTGCGGCCGCAAGCTGACCTGCTCCTTCCCGGGCATCCGCTTCACCTACGGCCCGGACACGTACTTCGGCTCCGAGGCGCGGCCCCCTTCACCTCGCCCCCAGCCGCTGCTGCAGACCAGCTGCTGGGACCAGTGAGTCACAGCTCAGCCAGGCGGCTTGGAAGCGAGCCAGGACAGGCCTCACCACTCTGGCTGATCCCTCAAGCGCTCACGCTCGCCCGCCCGGCGCTGCCGCAGGTGTCGGTGCTGGAGATGGACGGCGCGTTCGACAAGCTGGAGGAGCTGATCTACGTGGAGAGCCACCTGAGCAACACGAGCACCAAGTTCTACGGCGAGATCACGCAGCAGATGCTGAAGAACAGCCACTTCCCGGGCTCGACCAACGGCACCGGCCTGTTCCAGACGATCACGGGGCTCAAGATCCGGGAGCTGTACGAGGCGCTGGTCAACAAGGAGGTCAAGCCGGTCGTCTGAGGCGGCTCTGCTTCACCCCCTGCGGGTGGGGAAGGGGGCGGCGCCAGCGGGGCGGGTTTGGGGGAGGGGGGGCGGGAAACCCCCGCCCGCCGCGTCGCGCCGAATTTCCGTCGTTCTGCTCAACCGTATGGCGCTCGCCGCGCCTCTGTCTCTCTCGACCCGCATCCCAGCCATTGCCCGCGCGCGCGGGGCCGCGACTCCGCGCCCCGCGCAGCCCGCCAGAATTGTGTGCGGGCGGGCGGCCCGCCGTGCCTGAGAGACGCTCGGTCACAGAGCGGCCGCTGCGGCCCGGGACTGTCGTGCGTTCCCGCAGTGCTCGGAGGCTGCGAGTCGGCACAAGGCTGTGGGGACATGTCGGCTCCCGCGTGCGCGCGAGCGCTGCCGCGCCGCAGCAGGCGGGGCCGTTTGCTGCTGTGCTGCAACGACAGTGTAACGCTCGCTGAAACGACCTCCTACTAAAGGCGGCCACACAGCAAGCAGCAAGCAGCTAGCCTAGCGAGGCGGTGCAGCTCAGAGGCTGGCCAGCGCGAGCGCGAGCGCGGCGGCGCCGCTGCCGGCGATGATGGCCCAGGAGGAGCGGTCGACGGCCGACTTCTCCAGCAGGCTGCCCTTGTCGGCCTGCTTGCCGATCGAGTGGCGGTCCCACACGATGTGCCGCAGCCCGCCCGCGTAGTGGTACACCAGCGGGAAGGCGAGCGCCGCCTTGGCGGGCACCACCAGCAGCGGCGCGGCCGCCTTGAAGGCGGCGATGGCGGCGGGCAGGTCGCCCGTCAGCGCCACCAGGCCGGCGCCCGTCGCGCCTGCGGGTGCCGGCGACGCGCTCAGGCCGCCTGCTGCAGCTGCTCTGTCTGCCGACAGGCCCAGGCTGAGGAGCGCACCGGCCGAGAGCGCGACGCCAGTCACGCGGTTCAGGATGGAGCTGACGGCATTGACCGGCATCTTGTAGTGCGGCCGCACGCTGTCGATCTCAAACACGTCGGGCGACAGCGGCCGCTTGGCGACGCGCTGCAAACAGCAGGGGGCCGTGTTCAGCTGGCTGTTCGCGGGATGGGTCAGCAGGGCAGGGGCGCGCAGGCGGCTCTGCACCTGCAGGTGGTCCTTTGGCGTGCCCAGGAAGTCGGTGCCCTCCGTGTACGGCGATGGCCTGCCGTAGAACTCGGGCACACCGCCGCCGAGCGGCCTGCAGCCAGCCAAGGTTGAGCCTCATGAGAGGCAGCAGCAAAGGCAGGAAAAGACTCGCAGGCCACCCCTGTCGCCCCCACGCGCACGCAGGCCTCACTGATTGCTTCATGACGTGTCGTGTCGCCTGTTGCGGTCCCTCCCGGTGTTCGGAATGCGCCTGGGAGGGCCAGGTCCGGGAGCAAAGGGGCAAAGCTGAACTGCCCGCCAGCAAGCAGAGCCGCATCATCACCGAGTGTCGAGCAACCCACCGCGTCTGCTGCAGAGTTGCGGCCGCTGCGGGCCGAGCAAAGGCGTCCAGGATGCCGGTCTGCCCCACCAGCCGCGCCAGTTGCCGGCTGCGCCCCGACGCCATGGTGTCGCGGTCCTCCGACACTTGCGGCTTTGCAATTCGCCGCTGGACTGCGAGGCGCGCCCCGTCTTGTGCGTGGAGGGTTAGGGTGGACCTAGCTTTTGCACGAGCGCTGCCGGGCCCAGAGAGGCCCATTGCGCGCGATCGAGCCTCAGATCGGCTGGTTGTGTCCCGCTGGCGACGCGGACGAGTGTCGGAGACCTTGCCGGTGGCCCCGCATGGCCCTGAATAAGATCCTCAGAGGTGACCTCTTCCCCTGCTCCTGCTCCTGCTCCTGTCGGAGAGCACGACACCCCGACACAGCCTGATGCAGCTGAATTTCGCTCGCTTCATCAGCGCAAAAGCACACAACGAAACATCCGGTGTCCTTGGCCTGCGGCACGTCGCCTTGACGCTCGTTCGCTGCAGTAGTGCTGCCGTACCGAGGCTTGCGTGCCCTGCTGCAGCTGACTCGGCGGGCAGCGCGGCGCAACGCCTCTACGAGAACACACACATCGCCCTGGCAGGCGCGCCCTGCTCGTCCACTCGGCACCAGCCAGCCGCTGGGGTGCCCCAGCGGGGGTGCTGATGGGACTGCCTGAAGCGTGCTGAGAGTCGCCGTGTCCGGCTGCAGGCCTCACGCCCGCAGCCTTCCTGACCAGCGAGGTGCGACTGTCCGCCTCACGCCTGGGCAGCTCCAACTGGAAGCCCAAAGCCTGAGCCGCCTGCCTGCACTCGCAGGGCTCGACGCCGCGCAAGGCGGTGGACGTGGCGCTGGGCCTCGCCATCCCGGTGCACTCGCACGTCGCGCTCAACGCGGTCATCTCCGACTATGTGCCCAACAGCGTGCGCGGTGCGGCCCTCCTGCTCCCACAGCGGAGAAGCCTGGAAGGAGCCGTTGGCAGCGGTCCTGAAGGCGGGCTGTGGGGCCTGCAGGCGCGACGCGGTGGGGCACGCTGGGCCTGACGGGCGTCGTCCTGGTTGGCCTGCTCAAGCTCAACCTGGCCGGCCCCGGCCTGACCGCCTGCGTCAAGCAGCTGTGGACCAAGGAGGCGCCCGCCAAGGCGTGAGGGCCGCCTGCGCGGCCCTCCTTGCCTCTGTTGCCGCCTCCAACTGCTGATAGAGTAGCGTTTGTGACCGTCCCGACGCAGCCGTGCGAACCGGCGCGGGCGCCAGAGTGTGTCGACTTGTGGGCGTTGGCAGGATGGTTGCCAGCTGGTGACCACTCTCCGGCAGAATTCACAGGGCACGGGCGGCAGAGAGGCGGCCGCGCCGCAATAAGCCGTCCCACGGAAAAGCATAGACTGCGCCGCGCCGCAGATGCACTCGCACTCTCTCTAGGCGGCCGGCCTGGGCGCGGCCTTGTTCCCGCCACGCAGTCCCGCCGCAAGCACTCGCTGCACACTCCCCGCGCTCGGCGGCCGGGCGCGGGCGGCGCCTCACTTGCGGCCCGCGCGCCCCTTGAGCACCTTGACCTTGCGGCGAGCCACGCCGCCGGCGCCCTCCTGCTGCGCGCCGCCGCCCATCGTGAAGCCGCCGGCCGCCGGCTGCGACCCGAAGACCGGCGGGCTGCCCGCGCCCGCGCCTGCAAGCGCACCCGCCTCTCAGCCGCTGTCTCCTCGGGACAGAGGTGCGGCCATCTGGCAGGCCGGGTGCGCACCAAAAGCAGGTGCCGCAGCCGCAGACTGGCCGAAATTGAAGCCGCCGCTCGCGCCAAAGCCTGCCAGGGGCGGCGGCCATGTCGGTGCTTGCCCAGACTGGCCATTCAGGAGGCCGGGTGGGTGCAGCAGCCGATCGGGTGGGGGCGCACCAGGCGCGGAGCCGGGCTGCTGGTTGGGCCCGTTGGCGGCGGTGCCGAAGCCCTGGAAAGGAGCGCTCTGAGCCGCGCCAAAGGCCGGCGCAGAGGCGCCAAAGGCTGGAGCGCTGCCGCCCGCGCCGAAGGCCGGGGCGCTGCTGCCGGCGCCAAAAGCTGGAGCGCTGCTGCCGGCACCAAAAGCTGGCGCGCTGCTGCCGGCGCCAAAGGAGGATGCGCCCGTTGAGGCTCCAAAGGAGGGTGCGCTTCCCGGGGCTCCAAAGGCCGGCGCGCTGGCGCCAGCGCCGAAGGCCGGCGCGCTGCCCGGCGCTCCGAACGCGGGCGCGCTGCTGCCGGCTCCGAACGCAGGCACAGTGCTGCCAAAGGCTGGCGCGCTGCTGCCAAAGGCTGGAGCGCTGCCACCACCAAACGCGGGCGTGCTGCTGCCGCCGCCGAACGCGGGCGCGGAGCCGCCGCCAAAGCCGAACGCCGGGGCGCTGGTCGAGGCGGGGCCGGTCGAGGCCCCGAAGCTGAAGGCTGGCGTGCTCGACGCTGCCGGCGCGGAGGCGCCAAAGGCGGGCGCCGACGCGCCGAACGAAGGGGCGGGCGTGGCCGTGGACGACGCGCCGAATGAAAACGTCGCGGGCGCCGCGGCGGCGGACGACGCGGCGCCAAAGCTCGGGGCGCTGGCGCCGAACGAGAAGGTCGCCGGTGCAGAGCCGGGGGTCGAGCCGAAGGCGGGCGCGGAGCTGCCGAACGCGGGCGGCGACGCGGCGGCCGCGGACGAGGCGCCGAACGTGAACGGCGCGGGCGCCGTGGCCGCGGAGGACGCGCCGCCAAAGGCGAACGCAGGCGCAGAGGAGCCGAACGAGAAGCCCGGCGCCGCGGGCGTCTCGGCGGGCGCGTCTGCGCGTCACGTGCGCTCAGGCAGCGAGGCGAAGCCGAGCGCACGGGTGCTTGAAGAAAGGAGGCATGCGGGCGCGCACCCTCCTTGCGGCCGTTGGCGAACTCGTGGGGCGGGCTGCTGCCGCGGGGCGACACGGACATCTCGCGGCTCGCGGTGTCGGACGGCTCCCGGCCCGTCGCCACCTGCGCCCCGCCGCTGGGCCGTTCAGCCGCCGTGCCCGCCAGCCGAGCCTGGGAGGGTTTGAGAGTGGCAGGGAGAGCGCCCCACCGGCTTGGCCGGCTCGGCAGCAGGCTGCGGCTCCGCAGCCTTCTCCTCTGCCGCAGTCTTGTCCTCTGTCGGTGTGGCGGCCGGCGCCTTGCCTGCAGCGTCCCAGGTCCCCAGCGTCAGGCATGATTTCCTCCCACTGGTCCATTCATTCAAACGACCTGCGCACAGGACTGCAGCCCGGCAGGCGCGCACCAAAGGTGAAGCTGAAGCCGGCGGCCGGCGCCTCGCCGCCCGCCTCGGCTGCGGGCTTGGCGGGCTCGAACGGCTTGGCAGCGGGGCTCAGCTTGGACGCGCCGGCCAGATCCGTGGCCGAACTGTCGCCTGCGGGCGCCCGGGCGAGCCTCAGCAGCGGTCGCGAGTGCGGAGGGGCCGCTGCACGTCTGTACCCTTCCCACGCCGGCGGGCAGCGCAGGTGCCTTCGGCGGCGGGCAGCGGGGCGCACCGGCAGGGGCGCTGGCGGGCGGCGCGCCGAAGGAGAAGGGCGCGGGGCTGGCAGCGGCCGCGGGCGCGGCGGATGCGGCCGGGAACGAAAAGGCGGGCGGCGCCTGCGGCTGAGGTGTGCCGGCGCTGGAGGCGGGCGGCACGCCAAAGCTGAAGCCGCCGGTGCTCGCGGCGGGCGCGGGGCCTGCGCGGGGCGCTCAGGGCTCAGCCAGGGCGCCCCTTCCTTTTCCCGCCCGGGGCGCCGGGGAGCGGCGGGCGCCGCACTGTTCTGCTTCTCGATCTCCTCGGCCACCGCCGCGACCGCCTTGCTGGCGGCCGCCGCGTTCTTCTGCAGGAAGCTGAGGTCCCAGCCGCCAGCAGCCGGCGCGGCCGCCTCCGTCGCCGCCGCCCCCTTTGCCGCCGGCTCCTTGGCCGCCGCCGGCTCGCGCTCCTCGTCCGAGGCGGAGTCCGGCAGCGCCACTGCCGCCGCGCGCTCGGCCTCCGCGACCGCCGCCTGCCGGTCCGCGCCGGCGGGCGCGCCTGCGGCCACAGCTGCGTCAGCCTGCCCGGGCGCGCGAGCATGGCGCGGGCAGGGTCGGTCGGACGGGCGGCGTGCCTGGCTGCGCCGCGTCGGCGGCGGGAGCGGCGGCCGGCAGCGGCCTGCCCTGGACGGCGGCCTCCAGCCGCGCGTTGGCCGCCGCGCGCCGGGCAGCCTCCGGGCCGGTGCCAAAGGTGTAGGAGCTGCCCAGGCCGGGCGCGGGCGAGGCCTGGGCGCCCTCGACGGCGGCCGCCAGCTTGGCATTCTTCGCCGCCCACTTGGCAGCCTCGGGGCTGTCGCTCGCGCCGAAGCTGGGGCCGTTTGCCGCCACCGGCTCTGCCGCGGGCGGCTTGGCTGCCGGCGGCTTGGCCGGGGGCGACTTGGCTGCGGCGGCCCAGGAGAAGGTGGGGGGGCCCTCCGACGGCTCCGCGGGCACTGCAGGCGGGCGGAGCAGCGGCTCAGTCGCACGCGGCGAGCTGGCTGGAAGACGAGCAGGCGCTGCGCAGCAGGAGAGGTGGGAGCGTGCCCTTGACGGGCTGCAGCGCCGGCGGCTTGGCGGCCCCGAACCGCAGCGGCTGCAAGGGCGGCGCCGCCGAGCTGCCAAAGCTGAACGCGCTCTGCTGCTGCTGCTGCTGCTGCTGCGGCTGCGGTTGCGGCGTGACCGCGGGCGGCGAACCGAACGCGGCGCCAAAGCCGAAGGCACTCTGCTGCTGCGGCTGGGGGGCCGGCGGCTCGGCCGCGCGCGGGCTGCTGGGCTCCGCAGACGGCGGCGGGGGCGCGGGCGTCACGGCGGCCGCTGGGGTGGCTGCGCCGGCGAACGAGAAAGAGACGCTCGCACGCGGCAGCGGCAGCGCCACTGGTGGCGGCAGCGCCAGCGGGTCTTCGTCGAGCTGTGAGCCGGCCGGCGGCGGCGGCAG
>BHFV01000214.1:0-38250 GCA_003568905.1 Trebouxiophyceae sp. KSI-1
GTGGGCTGCTGCCACCTGCCTCGGCGTCAGCCTCTCCACCGAGGCGTCAGGGAGCGCCGCCATCCAAAGGTGCGCCGCCATCCCACCGGGCCTGGCGCTGGCCTGGCAGGCCAAGCTCCCCTCTTGCCTCTTTTCTACTCTTACCTTGCCCTGATCTCTCCCCAAAACTCCATCCACCCTCTCCTTCCGTCCTGTGCAGGCTGGCCGCTTGAGAGACCTGTGAGCTGCAAGGTCCCAGAGGCAGGAGTGGCGAGGTGGCTGCTGGCAGAGGCCGGCGTCGAGCAAATGGGTCCTCTCACTGGTATGCCCTCTTCCACCTGCTGGTGCAGCGGCCTCAACATATCGGCCCCCCACCTCCGTCCTCCTTCCCGCCCCCAAACGAGTCCAACATCACATTTGCTTTCGCTGGGCCCACCACTCTAAATCCTCTTCTTTTTACAGCCTGTCAACCTGGCTCAGAGAAATCCAACTCCCCCAACTTATCAAGCCGCCTCTGGTTCATGGCGGAAACTGAAACTCACCCAGGACGGCTCGCGACCCCGGTATGTAAATCCGGAGCCCGAATGTTACAGCAGGGCACGCCCGCCTGACATGACCTGCTGCCGCAGCTTGGACGGGCTGTGCTGTACGCCGTACTCCTCACATGGTTGGCGGCCGGCGGCATTCAGTGAAGCGAGTGGAGCCGATTTCATAGCGACCGACAGATCTGCAGAGCGCCACAGCGTCCGCTCGCGGATGGCAGGCGGGACAGAGGATCAAAGCAGACACTGCCCTGTTTGCCACTTTCGCAGGCGATACCAAGCCGGGCACAGCACCCATGCATAAGAACGCATTACGATGGCAGCACTAATTTGAACATTCTAAACAGGTCTGCGGTGGCCGACGTTGCCTCCCTCAAATTCAACCGCCAGCTTGTGTTCAGGAGCACACAAACGCCTGCGTCACTTTCTTTCGTGCCCAGCAGCTGCAGATAGAGCACCTCAGCTGCATGCTGCCTCACCTGTGTTTGACCGAAGAGTCAGCCACGCATCCTTGGGCCGCCGTTTCTCGTCCAACTTGAACTGTACAGGATGTGGAGGGCTTACCGTGGGCAGCGGACAGATTGCCAATTCCAGGAGCGCAGCCAACGCAGCGTGCTGGATGCATTGTATGCTGGTCACGGTAAGCCGTCCGAGGATGTCAATAGCCGAGGTCAGTACGCCGACGCCTTGAGCGCCCTTGACCTCCGCTTTGATGAGGGCTGCTATTTTGCCTGCACACCACGCAGTCCTCAGAGCCGTGATTGCCATATGTCATCCCACGGGATGCGAACACAGTCCCAAGGGCCTGGACAACAGACAGAGGTCAGCACAGGTCAGCCACCTAGGATGCTCGGAGACTGCAGCAAGACTTCTGCGCTCTGCTGCTTTTCGAGCAGGAGAATCTCCATCGTTCGCAGGAACCCAAGCCGCAGCCTCTTGGACGGCTGCATCTCCTCCCACACATCGATGAAATCGCTCAACAGCTGCGAGGTCTTCTTCTCTGCGTCATCAGCCCAATTCTTCAGCCCAGCACCAGGCTATTTGACAGGAAAACGGCGCTTTCTCAGCTGTAAAAAGCTGAGAGGAGCTGCCTCAAGCTTCTGGCTGAGCGCACGGCAAGACGGGGTTGAGCAACGAGAGAGTCCAAGACCTGATAGCAAGCGCTGCTGCAGCGACGCGCCAGCAATTGCCGCCCATGATGAGTCCAATCCTCCAATGGAATAGACGAGTCCCACTAAAATGGCCCTGCTGTAGGTCCTCTCGCTGAGCAGCTCAGCCACGCGTCCAATGGCCTGAAGGGTCACCAGCATATCTCCATCAGCATCACAAGAGCACGAAACGCCCGTTCACGCAGCTTGTTATTTCTGGGGTTCATCCGGTTCGCGGCTCGCTGGTACGTGCAGCTGAGTCAGCCCTTCCCTGTCGCCAAATGAAGGCACTCCAGCATAGGAATGTAAACAGACAGTTAAGGGGCCTTACCTCTGCAGATGATGAGCACTCAGTGGTGCTGGCAATGGCTTCCAGGCGTTCCCGAGATGTGATGCTGGCATCGACTGGCAACGACTTGAGAATCTCGTCCAGTCCTTCCAGCGCGGCCTACAGAGGATCTGCTTAGGCTCCTGCAGCTGGCTGAAGCAGGTCCCACCCTTTTTTTTGCTCAGGCAAGACCATTGCAACAGGGTCCAACGAACGCCTCCTGGCCAGGAAAAACTATGAGTTGCAGCACAATGCGTCGGCGCTGGCAACAGAGGGTAATATTGTCGTGTGCACAAATACTGCATTTGCATAGCAGCTCCTCAAATCTCTGGCAAGCAAATTGAGCTCTTTCAAAATAAACTCGCTATCCACGCGCATCACAGTCTGCAGTTTTTTTGTGGACAAGCACCTGCAACGCAAGCCCTTCCCAGGTGCCCAGCGCCTCGACCAGCACGCAGCCTAGCCCTTCTATCATGTGATGGGGTGTGAATTTGCTTATGCATGCACATCGCTTGCCTTGCGCCACTCTTCTGAGTTTGAATTGGCCCTTGGGGATGATGTTGGATAATTGGCCACCCAGCTTTTTCTGGCATCGTATTCCTGCCGCAGGGTGTGCTCTGTTTGTGAGGTTTACTGCAGCCACATGGCGTGACTGTCCGAAGCACGCGGCATGTGGCTGAAGCAAACCTCACAAACAGAGCAAGACACTCACGCCAAGCAGATGATGCAGGCAGCGCACCTTCCGCACACGATCAATCCTCTCCACAGCCTGCTGCAGCATTGCGCCAACGACTGCCTGGATAGCCTCAATTGTGCTGCCGCCGACGGGGCTGCTGCAGGAGACAATGCCAGTGACAGTGGCTGCGAGTCCTCTGAGCGCGGCCTCTCTTACCCAGCTGCCCACATCACCCCTGCGCATTCAAGCAGAGGTGGTGTCAAGCGTGTGATTGCCTTGCTCACAAGCTGAATGACACAAGGCTGCTATGCAAGCCTTTGGGTTTGCTGCATCCCTTTTTGGCAGGGATTGCACCTCTTGTCCATGCTGTAGTCTTGGCATGCGCACAGCAAGGCGTCGATTACGCTTGTCTGGACGAGTCGCTGCATGGCACCCGGTCAGGTCAGCAGAGCCTCATCAGCATGATGGAGGATTGCAAGCATGCATGCAGCCCAGAATGCCAGACAACGGACCACATAGCTCTCTTCTTCCTGGCCCGCGGTGTCGTTGAGGGCTCGCAACTGCCCTTGTGAGGAGAGCGCCAAGGCCGTCACTGCCGCAGCCCTGCCCTCAGCCTCCTGTCCTCTGCTCGGCACCTGCACTCTCCCGAGTACATTCAGCAGAGACATGTAGGCGACAGGAAGCACCAGTCAAGGACGGCCAACTGGAAAGCATGGCACCAAGAAGAGGTAGTGTTTGCATGGGATGATTGCAAACCTTTATTGCCTTTGTCAGCTGCAAAAGCAGCTCCGCTCGGCGCTGCCGTACTGCTCTTGGAGCGAGCAGACCGAGGGCAACAGCGCTTGCCCTCCTCACATACGCTCTGCAGTCTCTCAGGCCTTGTAGCACAGTGTCCAACAGGGAGTCCGCTTGGAATTTGTCTACATATTGTTCAGACACCACCGCCATCGCCAAGCCAGCCTGCAGTCGATGGCGTTCTATTCATTGCAGCTGTTCATCCCACAAAATCGCTTTCTGCCTCACAAAGCAAGAAAAAAATAGCTGGCATCCGAGCGTCCAGGGGCATGATTTGTGGTATGGATTGGCGGCATACAGTCAAACCTCATTAAGCGGCGCTGCGATAAGCGACCGTTAACGCTAGGTGATGCGCTTTTCCCGCGACCGACCGTTTTCTTAGCAAAAAGTGCTCGATACATGACGGTTGCTTACACTGTAAGCGGTTGATGGAACACCTGCGAAATTCAAAAACTGCCACACTTAACGAGGGAATCGCCAGGGTGTTTGCACGCTTAGCGATGGGAAACTGTTTTTGGGTTCCAGGCGCCCGCTTATCGTGGCTGAGAACGCAACTAGCTTCTCCGAGTTGCACCTCGAACTCAGCAATCCCCACGACGAATGGCCCCCGAGATAAAGGAGTATTTTCGGAGTCGCAAACGAGCCAGTTTGCCCCCAGCAGCTTGGGTCCAGCAGCCCCCAGGCTTTCCGACGCCCTTCCGATAAGCGACCGGCCATTCTAAGCAACCGGTGAACCGCGCGACGGAGGGGCAACGCTTAACGAGGACTGTACCTGCGCTTGGACGACCGGATCTTTGTGCTGCAGGCTTTTCAGGATGTAGTTGATGCACACTCCTGCCTCGGAGCCTGCCAATTGGATTCTTGCACTTGCAGCGCACTCCATGAATCTGCAAAGGGCATCTCCCAAGTCAACCAGCCAGTGCGGGGGCCGCACAGGGCCACAATGCACAGCTCAGAACAGCAGACCTGCAAATAGCAGTCCTCATTAGCTCACCACCTTCGACTGCTTCTCCTGGGGGGTCAAGCAGCTGGAACAGGGCAGACGTCAACGCCCTCTGCTTCACCTCTGCTACTGCTTGATTGGTTGCTGCGCAGACTGCAAGAAGCTCAGCAACGCCCAGCACTGCTCCATGTCTGACCTGCGAGGCAATCACCAACAGACGTGGTAGCGGAAGCAAGTGGTGAAGCCTATCGGGCACAGCACACAAGCAAGCAAGTTATCTCAAGGCACTGAACCAGCACGCTAGGGATCCCCCATGAGCGAGCTTACCTCGAGGCTGGAGCTTGCCCAAAGAGGCAGTAGATTGTCCAATTCTGACATTGCACAGCCCGTGCCTGCAGCCGCTAGGGCAGCAAGGGCTTTGCTGGCCAGACTCCGGACACTAGAGTCCCAATGTCGCAGCTTGAAGTCGAGTAGGCGGTTCCTCAGGATGGGCCCGTGGCCGGTAAGTCGTGCCACCTGGGGCGCAACCTGCAGGTATGCCTGCAACACACACGTTCTGTAAATGAGAGGCAGAGTACAAAACGTTGTCATGCATCCATCAATTGCTGTAACAGGAACGAGGAGGACAGAAGGAAAAGCAGCTGCACGATGGCAGCAAGGGGTGGGCTTACGGTTGTTCTTGAACTCAATGCAAAGTAGTCTGCCGCCACTGCTACATCAATCCCTTGCGGCAAGCAATCGTGTCGCCCGATGCATTCCTGCAAAGCTGCGGCGACTGCCCTTCTGCAGTTCACCTGCGCAAGAGCAGCAAGTCGGCCATTGAGTGCGTTAGTATCTTTTCAAGGAAATTCACAATCAGTTGTTGCCTTCATCAAAATAGCGCACCTCTCTGTCAAAGCACATGGCACTGAGCATCGAGGGCGCCAACGTCTCCAGGAAGGCCCGGATGTCGTCTGTGGCGTAGGCTCGTGCCAGTGCCCAGCAGAGGTAGGCACCGGCATCGCGGACTGGTGCACCAAAACTGAAAGCGAGTGATCCCAGTGTCAGTCACAATCAAGAGTCCTTTGCTTTTCTGCTGCAGGTTATCAAAAAGCATTTTTTGGATTTGATTTCTGTTTCCTGATTCTACCAAAGCGATTGTACTCTGAACCAATGCGCAACCCAGGTCCCTCGCTATTCCTTGGCACTTCTTAGCAGCCATGTCAGCGGGACAATGGCCGGCTAAGCAATGCATGCCTGTGGGCACCGTGGCGATAATCCAACTCCAGCGCTCGCTCGATGACTTTGGAAACCTGGCCGAAAAGCTCGCGGGGCAGCAACCGAAGTCTTGCAAGCTCGGCGAGAGTGAGGCAACCGCCGTGCAAGGCACTCTCCAGGTGCGCGTCCTCCAGCGTGAGCAACACCTGCTCTGCGACATTCCTTGCAGCCACCTGTACAGCAGGATTATGCGCGCATCATATGTCTTGTCTGCAAACCGAGAGCAGAGGCTGAAAATGGGAGAATAGCGAGGCAAAATCAAGGATTTTGGGCTTCTCTCCCTCACCTTTGTGAGCCTGTCTGCAATGTGGGCCAGGGCCTTTGCAACCGCCCACCGCACGACAGTATCATCGTCCTCCATGCCCTGCAGCAGGACCTCAATAGCCTGCTCGAGTTGTCCGGAGAGTTTGCCAGCCTCAGCCCCTGCACACCAGGCCCATGCGAGTGTAACTTGACACAATTCATGCCCAAATCAGGCACACAGCCAACCTTGCAGCATTACGTGTAGCCCCTCCCTGCTGGGCTGCAGTACCCCACCACTCTAATTCACTCTTGTTATTGAATATGTCTGCAGCTCTGAACAGGCGGCTGCCCCACCTGTGTCTATCATGAGGGCGATTGTAATCCGCTGAAGAACCTTGACAGCCAGTTTCCTGCGGGTCCAGGGAGGTATTATATCGCCTTGAAGCATTATTTGGCATTGCAAGCTGGCCTGCTCTGCCGTCTCCAGAGAAGAATATCCGAGCGCTCGCCTTGTGAGCGTGTGCCTCCGATTACCGCCCTGAAGGATCAACATGACTGCGCTCCACAGCGTTGGCAGAGACTGGGCGAGGTCAACGCTCTTCGCGTTGCCCAGGATGTACGACAGTGTCCGCAACACGCCTACATGCATGTCAAATTCCACTGGCAGCAAAAATGAAGGAAAGCATGCATCACAATGTCAGAGCAAAAATCTTTTGCGGCAGGTGGGAAAGTGGGAGTGACCTGGGATGAGAAATGTCTTCTGCGGGCTGGTGGGAGACACCAGTGCGTCTTCTGCCCACCGCATGAAGGTGTCCAGGGCTGTCAATGCATCTGGTCGACTGAGAAGGCGCCCAAGCAGAAAGCCTGCCACGCCCTGGCAAGCCGATGGCGAGGCCAGATGCTGTTTGCACACCTCCACCACCTTTTGAATCTCCAAGCCAGTCCTGCGCCGTCACATGGCTGTTGTGAAGCAGAAGAATGGGCGGGGCCGTGTGGAGCTGGGACTGAGCGCTCAGTTCGCTTCACAAGCGGGGCGTGGAGGCTTCTGGCCAAGTGAACACAGACCTCTCTAGCTGTTTGCTGTCAGGCGCCGCCTTGCTGTTGCCAAAGATGGTGAAGGGCAGCAGGGCAAGCTGGCTCAACCACAGCAGCAATACGCACTGCACCTCCCACAGCTGGCCACCGGTGCCATCCTGCAACAGCTAGGCGGGTCAGAGCCTTGGCACCAGCATGGTTGGCAGGTGGACGCTCACTCCTGACGCTCTCAGTCCTGAAGTTTGAAGGAAGCCTTACCCAGTCGCACATAAAGTTGCCACTGAGAGGTGAGCTCAGCCAATCCAAAAGCCGGGCGGCGACCTCCACGTCGCTGGGTTGGGGGGGAAAGAACTGCACGACAACCTTGGGCCCCCTGCAGAACCGGGAACAGGCACATGTCCCGCCTCTAGCTATGCTTTGGCGGGCAGGGAAACTCCCAGACAGAGAGAGGCTGTGCCCGCACCTGACGGTTGCAACCGTCCAGATCAAGCGGCTCGTTGAGAAGAAGGAGTGCAGTTGGTATGTCTCATTCGCAAGCGTGGCGCTCCTATCCGCTAGGTACTCGGCAATACGCCTTAGGTGGCCGACCAGGGGTGCCAGGAGGGCATCAAGGTGTGGGTCCAGCAGCGCAGCGTTCTCCTGGTAGCTCTCGACCTGGTGAAGGCGGGCGGCAAAATTACACGGCCAGAATGGCGCTGCCGGGACGCGCTGTATCGAAGGAAGGGGCATGGGGCGGCACCGTCTGCCGGAACTTGCGACAGGTGGCCGCATCTGCGCCCCGTTCACCTATTCGCTGCAACTCGCCGCAGAGCTCCTCCAGATCTGCCATCGCGTGCGGGCAGCCGCGGCCCTGGCCGTCTTCCGCTGGAGAGCAGAATGCACCCAGCAACGCTCGGCCAGTCAGCCCCCGACCTGCCTCTGAAGTGGCAAAGCGCCCGGCCAGGTACACGAATGAGCCCGTCAGATCGCGATCGCGATGCAGAGAGATGTGGACGGCTGCCAGGCACAGCCCGCCAAAACCAAGGTTTGTGCCGGGACATTCCCTCTCCTCGACCAACTCGACCGAGCGTGAACCGCACTTGCGCTCCGTCTGCATTATTGCGACCTGTTTGATCGCACCGTCCGCCCCGTTCGCCCGTAAGGACCCAGCGCGGGGCTGCATGGCGCTATTTGGCCTGGGCAGGTACACTTCTCGCGGGCGTGCGCCGCCCAGCCGAGGCTACGCTTGAGCACGGAGACCTGACGGTGAACGTGACGGTCTCGCCATGTACTGCAGGGACAACAAGACGTTGCGACAGAAGAAGCACACGCCTGTCGGGAGCAAGGTGCGCTCCGCACATAACCGCCTGCGAGCGTCCCTGCGCTGTCGCCCCACGGGTCCAGCTTAGTCCAGCTGCACAGCTAGCGCTTGGAGTCTGCACACCAGCGCCTTAAGGATGGTTTGGCGGCAGGGGCTCACTTTGAAGCGGCACATCGATGCCACGCTGGGTGCGGGCAACATCAGGGAAGCAGTTCGCCTCCCTCCTGGCGAGGACGTGAACGAGTGGCTGGCCGTGAACACAGTGGACATGTACAACGCCGTCAGCGTCCTGTACGGGACGCTGGAAGAGTTTTGCACACCGGCCAACTGCCCAATTATGACGGCTGGCTCCAAGGTGTGCCAGCACCCACCAACAGCATCAGCATCCTGAAAGCCGCCCGAGGCTTCAGCCGTTTGCTTGTCTGTGCGTTCTCCCCCTGTCAAACACTCGATCCGGGGTCTGCAGTACGAGTACTTGTGGGCAGACGGCGTGAAGGTGCGGAAGCCAATCCGGTTGGCGGCGGCGAGCTACATAAACTCCCTTTTCGACTGGGTGGAGTCACAGGTACGCAGACGCAGCCAGCTGGCCCGCAACCTCGTGAGCCCAAGCCTGCAAGCCAGCCTGAGGCCTTCTGCTGAGTGCAGATCGACGACAGGCAGCTGTTCCCTCAGCGTTATGGAGAAGCCTTCCCGCTGCATTTCACCGAGGTTGTGCAGACCATCTTCAAGCGCCTCTTCCGCGTCTACGCCCACATCTATCACTCCCACTTCAGGGCCATCTGCGAGCTTGGAGAGGAGGCACACCTGAACACTTGCTTTAAGCACTTCATGCTCTTCATTCAGGCGAGTTCTTTCTGTAGCACTCCAGCTAGCTCATCCTCAAGCATGGAAGACCTCAGCATTTGGACAATCATTACCCGCCCCTCAATGGCCTACACGGCGCAGGTTTCGCTTGTGGCAGGCTGAGCGGACGGGCGAAGCTTGCAGGCATTCGAGCTGGTCGAGGCTAGGGAGCTGGCGCCCATGCAGGAGCTGATTGATCAAATGGTGAGCTGTGTCATGGTGCACCTCCAGTGCAGCTGTGCGTGGAAGCACAAAAATTCGATGTGCGCCTTGTGTGCAGGGAATCCCTCGGATGCCAGTTTGACGAGTGCTGGAGGGGGCTGACCAGACAAAGAACGTTTGTTAGCTTGTTGGCTTTCATGATTCTATACGAGGATGTCTCTCCAGAACGTGTGAAGAGCAAGCCGAGCAAGCCGCGTAGTAGTGTCTATTGTTCAAAACAACCCGCGTAAAGAGACTCTCAGGAGCGCGGGAATGCTGCCGTGCATAGGCATGGAAATGCTATTTCAGATGTGCTTACTTTTCTCAGTCAGCAAAGCCAAGAAAAATCCTGCTCACACTGCTTTGCCAGTGGGTCATGGGTCGAGAGAGCTGCTAGGGACAGAAGCAGGAAGGTCAAGCGGCAGTGCGCTGGACGACTGTCTGGCATACATCATCTGGCAGGCTCATCAGACCTCAGCCTGGACATCCACCTGCATTGCAATCTTGTTGTCCTTGAGCGCGTTTCGGAAGTCATCAAATGTAAGCCCAGGACCAGAGGCCTGTGCCTCGGCAAAGGCCCTTTCCACGACCATCTGCACGTAGTCGAGCCTGCAACAACCCAAGCAGGCTGACTGGAGTACTGGTGGTCCTGCCAGGACCCAGCTCCCAAGCAGAGCTTTGGGACGGCACAGCACTGCAGAATGGACAGCGGCTCAGGCAGTGCGCTCACGAGAGCGAGCCTCCGGCCAGCTGGCGCAGCGTCAGCTCGAGGTCGTCCTTAGATATCACGCCATCGCCGTCCACATCGTGCACAGCAAACAGAAAGTGTAGCTGGTCGTCTCTGTGTGCGCGGCGGCTGAAGATGGAGAGAAAGGCCACAAACTCCTGCAGGAGCAGACTGCTGCCTCTTTTAATCTGCCGCTGGCAAGTCTCCACTCTGAACGAGCAGCAGCTGACCCCACCTTGAAGTTCACCGTGTCAAAAAGCCTCTCGAGCCGTCTCACGAGCGGATTGATGGAGAGCTCTGGTATGCTCAGGAACTCCTCTGCCGAGATGTACCCCTGCAGAGCACAACACTACTCACCACCTCATTGTTGCTCAACTCGAGGCGCAGCGGCGCGGGCTGGGTGAGTCGTGCCTTATGTCCCCGGTCCAAGGCCCTGAAGCGCTTGTAAAGAACCTCGATCTCTCCCTGCGTGACTGCCAGCAGGAGAGAAGCAGGCTCAGCGCTGGTCTTGGAGGGACGCGAGAGCCGGGTATTAATGGGACATTACACTTCCCGCCACACATCTCCACCAGCTCCTCCACATCATATTGGGTGAGGCCGTGGCTCATAGCCTGCGCAGGCAAACACCGGCATGGTGATGCCGATGACAAGCGCTCCACAGAGTGCGAGCCGAGCTGCTGTCCGCAGCGCGCAGGAGCGGCTTCGCGCTCTGACACACGCTGACTGCCCGGGGCACAGACCTGCCCCATCCTGGCGCGCCACACGGCCCCACCAGCCCCGAATGGTCGGGCTCGGGGAGCGTTGTCTGGTCCAGGACGTTCTCCGCCGTGTCTTGAAAGCTCACTGCGCCGTCTGTCTTCTGGGCTCCCGCATTGACTCTTTTGTAGGCGCCAGGCTTGAATATAAGCCCTCCCTCTGCTGCAAACCAGCCCGGCATCGACTCGAGTTGGGTGCAACTTTGTGTAACTTCTTCCTGCTCATTGCGCAGGAATGTGCAGAGACGTGTGTACGCAGGGCGACAACTTGGCACGCCCATACACAGCTCGCCGGAAGTTGAAAAGCGGCAGCCGCCCCGGAGGAGGCCCACTTCCAGCAAGCAAGCTGGCCAAGCAGAGATGCAGACCTCCTTGCACCAGAAGCCCTGCTGGCGTCAGCTTGGGTGGCCAGCGGCGAAGGCTCGAGCCTCTGCGAACATCCTCTGTTGCAAGGCAATCTGCGCCACACATCTGTCAGCATTCTGCTGTGCTTGGGGGCGAGGTAGAGGCACAAAGCGTTGCCAGCCTGCACGTGGCACGTTGCCGCAGTCTGCCGTAAAGGAGATTTACCTGCTCCTCTTCAGACATTCCAGCCTCATCAGCACCTGTCTTCCTGCGGCCTGCTCCTCTGCTTGTACCTGGCCAGCCACATGGAGCCTCAGCGTATCATTTGCGCTCAAAAACAAGTCGCTGCACTGCCCCACTCGGAAGCTCAGAGGGACCACAAGTAGATGGCCAACCTTGCTGCTCCTCTTTGCACTGCTGCCAATAGACCGCAACATCGTTTTTGAGCGCATGAAATCCCAGCTGGTCCAGTGTGGCGATGACGTGCTCAGGCAATATTGTTGTCTTCTTCTGGGACTCGCTGATCTCGTTGGCTGTGGAAGACGCCATCTCCACGAATTCTGCCACAATCAGGCCACATGAGATGGATGACCGGGAGCTGCTTGAAGCCCATCTGCTGCCGAGGTGAGAGCCTCGGCAGAGCGAAGGACAGCAACTTCACTCTGGTGCCGAAAGAGCACGCTCACCAGTGCAGCTGGCGGCCAGCAAGTCTTGGAAGCCCGAGGCGACTCGAAGGCCCGGCGGCACGGCGTCCTTGATCAGCTTCTGCAGGACGGCTGCAGGGCAAGAATCCCCGCTCAGGCCGCCGTCCACTCCCCGTGGCCAGCCGCACACGGGGGGGCATGAGAGCAGGAGACCAGCCAAAGAAAGGACCATGTAAATTCACCTCGCGGTAGTGAGGCCGTGCCCGATGACAGCGCCAGCCCTTCCGCTTCGTCAGTCATTCGGAGGGGCCGCGCAAGTTTGTGCTCCCAAAGGTTGCGTGGTCTGTTGGGCGTGCTTATTCCGTGCTATTGCCCATCACAGCGCAGTGATACTACTGGTACTGGGAAAAGAAGGAGTGACTGATTGAAACCCAAATTCAAAATTCAGCTGCCTTGCTTTCTGAGTGGTACTCCTCTGGTTGGAATTTGGTTGCAGCTCGACCCCTTGGCAAAGTTTGCCGAGCTGCATTGCCGTTTCGCGAGGGCACGCTGTCTCTGCCGGGCTTTTGGGTGGTGAACTGCCCTCTTTGCAGGTACCGTGGTCCCTGCCCCAAATTAAATTTCAAAATTCAGCTGCCTTGCTTTCTGAGTGGTACTCCTCTGGTTGGAATTTGGTTGCAGCACGACCCCTTGGCAAAGTTTGCCGAGCTGCATTGCCGTTTCGCGATTGCACGCTGTCTCCGCCGGGCTTTTGGGTGGTGAACTGCCCTGTTTGCAGGTACCGTGGTCCCTGCCTGCGCTCGGCAGCTGAACGCCCGTGCGCCCGTCTCCGGCTGGAAGACGCTGGACACTGTGTGCTCCTTGGAGTGCTGGCAGCGTTGTAGTACTCACCCCTGGTCGCGTGATCTGACTGGCTCGAGCAGCACTGCACCCTGCTCGGCACGCACTGCTTGGCTCAGTGGTGCCACCTGCATCCAAAATTAACTATCTCCAAATTTAAAGTGTCGGTCATTGCGCCTCTGCTGTGCACTGGATCTGCGTGTCACCCCTCGTGTGGCTGAGCTTTGCTAGTTGCTACAGCAGTTTTTTCTGCATTGTTGGCTGTCCTGCAGCCTGTTTGCGATTACAACACTACAAATATAATCTACTCCTCCCAGCCCCACGAAGCCAGCTGGCTGGCACAAGCTTGTGTGGTACTGAAACGACCAGCAGGCTGGCACAAGCTTGTGTGGTACTGAAACGACCAGCAGGCTGGCACAAGCTTGTGTGGTACTGAAACGACCGTTCTGCTCCTAACCGATGCTTTTTCTGCGAAAGACCTTGCAATCTTTAACACCGCACCAACCAGGCGGCACTGCTCGAGCCACCCATACTGCGTGATGGTTACACCATACAGTCCAACGCAACGTGCCGCCGACAGACAACGGGAGCAACCCATTCTTTTTGTCCGCAGCAGAGTGATTCTTTGTTCAATGTACACACCAACATTTTTAAGCTCGCACTGAGCAGCAAAGCGCGACCCAGCACTCGGGGAGGGGCATGTTTTCACGCAGCACAGGGGGCGCCAAGCCGGAGAAGCTATCACTTGCTGCCATACTGAAGATTTACAACAAAGCCCGAGTTGGGCGCGCTGAGGGGCCCCTCGCCTTTTCCAAACACGAGTCCCATCGTGTACACGAGGGAAGTTGCCCGCTGATAGTCCAGCTTCTTGCCGCTGCGGTCCGTCACCCAGAACTTGAACTTCCGCTCGCCGTGCCTCTGCTTGAAGCTGTCAGCGGAGGGACTGGCGGGCGACTGGTCCAGTGTCTGCAGGCACGCTTGTGAGGCATCAGCATCAGCTCACTGCTCCTGCTTCTTGCACATCACTGGCGCTTGCCAGGCACAAATAAAATTGCAAGCGCACCTCCTGGTCCGCTGCAAAGCGCTGGGGCAGGACATGCTTTGGGGGTATGCGCACCTCGATGACCCCCTCCTGGATGCTGCATCCAGAGTTGGCGAGGGCACTGGTCACTTTTAGGAGTGCGCCTTCCAGCTCCAGGGCAGCAAGCACTGTGACGACCGTGTACGCAGCGTGCTCCTCGTTGTTGACTGTGATCGGACCCTCCTGGTACACCTTGGTCTGCATCGCCTGCAGAAGGGACGCCCGGCTCAACACCTGGACCTTGCAATAAGGCCCCTATCTGCAAGGCCGTGCGCATTACCTTGTTGCTCGGAGTGCAGTAGACCAGGTAGTCCCCGATCCGCTCGGCGATGAGGTCGGCTTGAGACTGGGTCAGCTTCCTGCCCGCCCTGTCCGTCACCCAGAAGGAGTTGTGCGCAAAGCCGTCCGCTTCGGTCTTGAGCCTGCATGCGCAGCACTTGGGTGAGGCTGCTGGATGATTTGCGGGACGAGGCAGGCACAGAGAGAAGCCGGCTGTCGCACGTGGCCTTCTTCACGACGAGCTCCAGCCCATTCAGCACCCAGGACACCACCCTGAGAAGGCCCGGATAGTCCTTGACTTGCATGGTGATGAGCGTGTAGGGGCCGTCGTCGCGTTGAACGGCCACCTGCCCTGGCAAGCAGTATTCTCCCTGCGAGCATTTGCCACGCTCAGCTCGGCGGGCGAGCCTCCCACGCTCAAGACGAGGCACGGTTTTACCATCCAGCATCCAGCCCAGAGCGTCTCTGGCGGCCTGATGCCCTACCTCTTCCTGAAACTCCAAGCTGACGGACGACATGACGTCCACGTCTTCGACGGAGGAAGCCCAGCCCCGCAGCCGAGCGCGTTGCGAGCTCCTGCCCGCATCGGGTCTCGGCCCGGGGAGTTGCTGCACGCCACGCCGGCCGATGCACGCAGGCGCCTGCGGCAGTTGCGTCCCGCGCAGCAGCATCGGATAGCACAGCTCGCGATCAATAAGGCGTGACAGATGCGCCCCACCCCGCTTCTCCCCGAGGCTGGCGCAACGCACGAGGCGCACACCGATGGCTTTTCGCAGCTAAAAGGCAATGAGAGCGCCGGGGGACCGAAAAAAAAGAGTGGCAAAAAGGAAGAAGGAAGGGCAAACTGCGCAGACCACCCAAAGTACCGATTTCCTCCTCAACTCGCGACACCATGCGATCAGCTCTGACAGCAGCGCTCAGCGGCAAGCCGCAGGCACGCGCGCCGGGAAACGGTGAGCCGTCGACCGACACCGCGAGCTTTCCCTGCTTGGATGGCGCCCCCCGCCCCGCCGACGACGACGCGCTGCCCGCTTTCGAGCGGCTGAAGCTGTCGGACGCACGGCTGCTGCCGGGTAGTGCGCCCACAGCCGTGCTGCTCTCGGACGGCACTCCCGCGGTACGCTTTCGTCGCCCCGCAGTTGCTTGAGGAATAAGCCCTGGCGAACTGCCTCTCACGCCTCCCAGCTGTGGCTAATCATGGCTTCCACGGAGCCTCTTGCCGGCCCAGGCAGACGTGCATGCCGCACTAGGTCAAGGCGCGCACGTGACTCACGACTCGCCGGCAGGCTCAGCGACGCCGTGCCTGCAGGCGGACTATGAGCTCAATCCGCACCGACGGAGGGGTGGAGAGGAACGTGTGCCGCTCTCTGACGCGCTGGTGAGCAGCTCCCTTCCGCAGGCACCGCCTGGCGGCTCCCAAGCCGGCTTGGCGCGACGAAGTGAGCGGAGAGACGTGCAGATGGACTGGTAAGCACGGCCAGCGACTGCAGGGTGCAAAGTCCCTGGCCGTCTCGATGACTCGCGGCAGCGTTCAGAGCAACTTTGTGTCTGATGCTATCATCGGGAGTCTTCCGAAAGGCCTCTCTGGCAAGGAGCGGGAGAAGATCTTCCAGAGCGTTCCTCTGTCGCCAACCCTGAACCTGCTCCACTCCATGCCCTCGGTGAGCTCCTTCGCAATCCATGCTTGCAACCCGCTACTGGCTGCTGGGACCGGCCTCGAGGCAGTGCTGCTCTAGTGACAGCACATCTCACATTTTCGTGGTTGGAGCGCAGGAAAAGGTGAGCAGCAGATCGCTGGATGGTAAGCGTCTGCGACGCCACGTGCTCAGGGGCGCTGTGATCGTCTTTGTCACTGCTGGCTACTCTGGAAAGAAGTTCATATTTGAGAAGGTGCCACTGCCATCCCCAGAGGGCCCAGCTGAACGTGGGTCTGGCTGCTGACCAGGCAAAGAGAGCCATTCGAGATCCACGCTTCTGCCTGCCGGAATGAAATGGCGGGCTCTCACATGCCGGTCACACACCCGACAACGCCTTCTGCTGGTGGCTGCAGGCCAAGGAGCTGGGGGTGAGGTCCGTTATCATCGACGGGCCAGACAGCTGGAGCCAGTCGCTGGAGAAGGAGGGCATTGTCGAGCGCTTCATCGGGCTCGACTTCTCTGACGCGGACACCGTGTTTGAACGCTGCTTGGAGGCAGTCAAGAAGGCACAGGCAGTGCGCCACCAACCCCCTCAGCAGGCATCAAACCAGAGCTTGAATGGCAGGCCACCTTGAGTGCGCCTAAATGCAGTTTTCCGGTTGATGCTCGATCAAGAGCCAGAAGCGACTAGACCCTACCCCCTCCTGAACTTCCCAGTGCTCTCCTCAGCCGGCTGAAATATTTCTGTCCAAATCCAGGAGTTTGGGGAGCTGGATGGCATCTGCACCTTCTGCGAGATGGCTGTCCCCTTGGTGGCCAGGCTGGCCGAGAAGCTCGGCTTGCCCGGCAACACCCCTGCGGCGGTGGACACAGCTCGCGACAAGCACGCTACGCGGGCCAAGCTCAAGGATGCAGGCCTTCCGACTCCCAAGAACTACCTCATCTCTGAGCCGGGGGACGTCAAGCCCGCGGCCGATGCCGTTGGCTTCCCAGCAGGTGCCGCCTCGCTCGATCTTGTTGTCAGCGAGCAGTGTTATTGTGAAAGCTGGTCGATGCATCATCGCTGCAGTCCGTGCCCTGGCTGTTTTTAAACGACGGTGGCACAACTGAGACACTGCGTTGGACCTTGCTGTGCAGTTATAAAGCCCATATATGGTGCTGCCTCCATTGGCGTCGTTCGGGTGGACAGCTTTGCGCAGCTGGAGGGGACATATGTCCGCGTCCAGAAGGACATGGCTGGTGCGAAGATCGTGGATGGCGCGCTGGTTCAAGGGGACAGCCAAGCAGGAGGGGTGTGCTTCGCTGCCCCCACGCTGCCATGCGATTTTATTTCGCGTTGCTGGGTCCTCTGCATGCTGTAGAAGGAGACCTCAGTCCCGCACACGCGCGCGCAGGGCAAGGCGAGCGGCTGGATCCAGACCACCCTCATGCTGGAGGAGTACCTGGTGCGCAGATCGCAGCAAAATGCGTGACTGGTGACCGGTCGTGGGTGGCTTGTGGGCTGCGGGGCAGGCACGAAGGCCAAGTGAAGGAATGCCAGGCTCATGGTCCTGTACGTTTGCAGGACGGGCCGGAAGTGGATGTTGACCTCGTGTTCAGCGATGGGCAGCCGGTGTATGGCTGCCTGACTGACAACTGGCCGACCGTGGAACCCTACTTCAACGAGACTGGCTCCAACTGCCCCTCCATCCTGCCCCCAGAACAGCAGAGGGCGCTCATCGACCTGGGTGTCCAGTCCACCCAGGCCCTCGGTTTCACCCAGGTGACTTCTGGCGCACGCGCGCTTGGGATGTCCCTGCTGGAGTTTGTAGTCCTGCCTGCCCCCAGGCGACTTGCGGCAGCGCTGCAAGAGGTAGCAGTCTGAGGGCACCGAAAACGCGCAGGGCGTCTTTCACGTGGAGCTCAAGTACACCTCCCGCGGCCCTAGGCTGATCGAGGTGAACTGCCGAATGGGCGGCGGCCCTGTTCGGAACATCAACCTGCTCGTCTGGGGCGTGGACCTCGTGGAGGAGCACCTGCTCACGACGGCTGGCATCCCCTCCAGGCCACCTGTCGCGCCCAGGCCACTCATGAACATCGCCGAGTTTTCCAGCAATGCCAAGGCCACGGGCACAGTGCTCAACGACACCTTCTGTGAGGTAGGGCAGGCATCAGTCGCGCATGCCATGCCTGCCTGCAGTAAGCCCTGGCTGACTTTGGCCGCTGGCTGCCCGCAGCCGTGGCAGGAGCACCCCGACGTGCTGTACTGCCGACCGCTAGTGAAGAAGGGCGACAAGGTGACCGCCGCGACAGACGGCCTGCCGACCTGGTGCGCCACTCGGCCACGTCCTTATCTCCGCAATCTCAAACAGCTGCTTAAGGCCGACAACGGCTGCAGGGTTGCGGAGATGATGGTGACCAAGCCCACAATGCGGGAGGCCATCGACTTTGTCACCCAGATAGAGAACAGCCTCGCCATTGAGATCGCGTAGCTCGTGTAAGCCTGAAGTTTAGAGCAAGGATTGTGGTGGTATGAGAAGGGTATCACCTCGACGACCCCTGCGCTATCAGCCCTCGCGCGTTCTCCACCACTCCTATCCACTTGCAGGAGGTTGTTGTCTGCGTCGAGCCGAGTACGATGGCTGCAAGCATGATGCAGAAGGCGTTCCTGGGTGCCGCGCCCGTGGCGGCGCCCCGCCGCGCGCAGGCCTCGCGCGGATCGCTCATCGTGCGCGCCGGCCCCTACGATGAGGAGCTGATCCAGACCGCCGTGAGACCTTCGCCCTACCCGCGGCACCGCCCGTCTGATCGCCACGCCGCCGCCCCCGCGCCGTGTTGTGCGGCCCGGAGATGGCCGCTCGTTATCCGCTCCAGCCGCAGCCCCTCCTTGTCGGCCTGCTGACCGTACCGGCTGCCGGGTCGGCTCGAGCCCGGCCCTCTGGTCGTCTGCCGCAGTCGGCGGCCCTCTCGTGTCGTGCCAGGGAGGGTGCCCGACGATCTGGGAGACAGACATGCACCACTGCCTGGCGGCCGTGCAGAACAAGATCGCGTCGACCGGCCGCGGCATCCTGGCCATGGACGAGTCGAATGCCACCTGCGGCAAGCGGCTGGACAGCATCGGCGTGGAGAACACGGAGCCCAACCGCCGTGCCTATCGCGAGCTCCTGCTCACTACCCCTGGCCTGGGCGAGTACATCTCGGGTGCCATCCTCTTCGAGGAGACTCTGTACCAGAGCTGCAAGGACGGCACCTCCTTTGTTGACGCCCTGAACAAGCAGGGCATCGTGCCAGGTACTTTCCCCCCATCCGCCAGAGAATGGCCAGGGCTGGAGAATGGCCAGGCTGGGCTGAGTATGGTGGGCTGCTCTGCAGCCTGCCACGGCCAGCAGCAGCCAGCAGCAGCCTTCCATCCCCCGTTTGGCGCTTTTGTGAGCAAAGATCTCCGCTGACGATGTAGGCATCAAGGTCGACAAAGGCCTGGTGCCGCTCCCCGGTTCGAACGGCGAGTCGTGGTGCCAGGGCCTGGACGGCCTGGCGCAGCGCACGGCCGAGTACTACAAGGCCGGCGCGCGCTTTGCCAAGTGGCGTGCCGTCGTCTCCATCCCCGCGGGCCCTTCCAAGCTGGCCCTGCGTGAGGCTGCCTACGGCCTGGCCCGCTATGCTGCCATCTCCCAGGCGCGCAACTCTGCCTTGGGCGCCTGCCACTGCTGCACTTGGTGGCCTGCGATCTGCCTCGCCAGCCTCAGCCGTGAGCCTTGCACGATGAGCAGGCAAGAGCGGGGCAGGGCCAACGAGGGCAGCTGTGGGTTTGCAGGCGAGCGGCCTGGTGCCGATCGTCGAGCCCGAGGTGCTGCTGGACGGCGAGCACGACATTGACCGCACGCTGGAGGTTGCTCAGGACATCTGGGCCGAGACCTTCAAGTTCCTGGCCGATAACAACGTGCTGTTTGAGGGCATCCTGCTGAAGCCTTCCATGGTGAGCACTGCTCCTCTGTGCCGCCCTCGAGTCTGGCTGTGGCACGTGCCCGAAGTCAGGGCGACATGATGCCGCGCAGGACTCGGTTTTTGGCCAGGTGGCCTCTCATGCACAGCTTTCCGAGTGCAGTGCTGCCTGCGCCTGCAGGTGACGCCTGGCGCCGACTCTGCCAACAAGGCCACCCCGGAGACGGTTGCTGACTACACTCTCAAGCTGCTGAAGCGGCGCGTGCCCCCGGCTGTCCCCGGTGCGGCACGACAAAGCCCAGTCCCGGGCATCCTGCTGCTGCCCTGTTTTGAGCGGCGTGCTTTTCACTGGCCACGCACAGCGCCAATTGGGCCTGACACCCACTGACCTGCAGGCATCATGTTCCTGTCTGGCGGCCAGTCCGAGCTGGAGGCCACCCTGAACCTCAACGCCATGAACCAGTCGCCCAACCCCTGGCACGTGTCGTTCTCGTACGCCCGGGCGCTGCAGAACTCGGTGCTCAAGACCTGGCAAGGGGAGGAGAAGAACATCCCGGCCGCCCAGGAGGTGAGCGTCCGGCCAGCACTGCCACCCCTGCAGCCCGGCCTGCTGCGGGGCTTGGGTGCTTGGCGCAGGTCGCTAGACAGGCTTCTGATCCACCTGCGTCTGCAGGCCCTGCTCAAGCGCGCAAAGGCCAACTCCCTGGCACAGCTGGGCAAGTACGACCCGTCCGCAGAGTCCTCGGACGCTGGCGAGCGCACATACGAGAAGGGCTACACGTACTGAGCGCAGCGGGTGGATAGGGATCCGAAACTGGCTGCTAGCTGCAGAGGTGTCTGCAACATGTGTTTGCAAGCATCGGCTGCTTGCGTGCACCATGGCAGCCCCTGCTGATGGGGCACTGACCGTGCTGCTCTGCGCCTAGTATGTAAGAACTGAGCGCCGGGAGCCCCGAGGTAGCGATCAGTATGGCAAGGGGGGTGGGGGTTCAAGGCTCGAGACCCAGCGGGCGCAGGTTGTTCTTCCCTGCTCAAGACCCAGCGGGAGGCGGGAGCAGTCTCGAAGTTGGAGCAATCTCAAAGTTGTGGCCGTATTGCTGCAGCCTCCGCAGGCCCAGGCAGCCCCTCGCCGCGCAATAACAAAGTCGATTACAGCACAAAGCGGGCCTTGCAAAGCGGGCCTTGCAGCTCGCCGGGCTCGAGCCGGAGCGTCGCCTGGCCGAGCCGTCGCGTGCCGGCTGCGCGCGTGGCGCTGTTGCCCCGGCGGTGCTGGCCCGGCGGAGGGCCGGCACCATGTTGCGCAGCAAGTCGTCGCACCGCCTGAGTCGCGGCCAGCAGCTCCGGGCCACGCTGTCCGAGCTCCTGCTGGCGCACAAGCTGTGGCTGCTCTGGGGCCTGGGAACGGTGTGGCTGCTCTACCTGGGCCTGTCAGCAGTACAGCCACCATACCGGGACACCCACCGGCACACCAGGTCGCTGCTTGAAGCGAGCGTAGTGTCCGGCCGGCTGGAGGCACTGAGCCTGGATCAGCACCCAGTCGACGCCCTGCGCGCCGCAGTCCGCACGGCGCTCAGCCCGGTAGGGATCCTGCTTCCAGCTGCGCCTTGGCTGGCACCAGCAGTCATCATGCCGATGCACTGCCATGCCCACAGTCGAAGAATGGGTACAGTGCGGTGCATGTGAGCCTGCTGTGCCTTGCGCTGCTGCAGCAGCCGGTCTCCTGCGCTGAATCTGGCTCCACACCTGCTTGCAGGACACAGGCGTTTGGCAGGGCCTGGCTGGGCGGGAGGACGGACCGGGCGAGTACGACCCTCTTGTCAAGAGCGTGGAGAGCCTAGTTGCCCAGCTACTGGCCGCTGAGGACGCAGTGCCGTGCCACTGGGACACCAGTCTGGAGCCAGACCTGCGCAACCTCCGCGGCAAAAAGATCCTCCTGGCAGCCAACTTCAGAGACAATGAGCAGCTGCTGCCGCACGTTGTTGTCCAGCTCTGGCACCTGCTCGCCATCCTGCCACGCGACAGCACGTTCCTTTCGGTGTACGAGAGCGGCAGCGAAGACAGCACCGGTGCGTCCCACCTGCCTGCTCATGCCGGCGTTTGGCGAAACTTGCGCTGCGCTAGACTGTAAAGACAGGTATTGTGGCTGCCTTATCTGTGTGGCCACCAGTGTGGGGCAGTTGTTGACTTCCTTCTCTTGCTGCCTGGCGCAGGGGCGTGGCTGGACGTCCTCCGACACATGGTGAACGCGATGCAAGTTCCGCACCGAATCGTAATCAGTAAGCTTCCCCAAAGCTGGGCATATCAGTTGCCCTCTCGCCTCGGCATGTGTCACACGCCTCAGTGTCGGCTTCAAGGAGGGACCTGAAGTGCAAACTTGCCCACCAACGCCAGCCTGGTGGTTTGATCGGGTCATTTTCTTTTTCCAATTTTTGTCCCTGGCCAAACTACCGCCCTCATGACCTCAGTGGCACTGCATCTGCTGCAGGTGGCAATTTGACGCGTGCGGAGCAGCAGGACAGGATCGACTTTCTCGCTCAGGTCCGCAACGCAGCGCTGGAGCCGCTGTGGCTGGAGAGCCCTGCGGCAGAGGCCCAGGAGGAGGCTGGCTGGTTTGGCGAACGACCAACCAGGCCGAGGCGCATGTGGGAGGCGGACAGGGTGGTGTTCACGAACGACGTCTACTTCTGTGCGAGGGACGTGGTGCGCCTGCTGCTGCACGACGCAGACATGGCGTGCGGCATGGACTTTGACCGCAAGAAGCTCGACCAGATACCGCCAGAGGTATTGCCTGGCCCCCGCCTGTGCCTCGAGCCGGAGAAGAAACGTTGTCAGCACGCTGGCTCGCTGCCTGGGTGGCAACGTGAGCGTGTTGCTGTGGCTGAAAAGCGCTCCTGGCTCGGCAGGATGCCTGCCCTTAGCAGCAGACGTTCCCTGGAAATCTTCATGAGCATGCAGCGGTCCTGAGTTCAGTTTGTTCAATGCCGTGCAGGAGCAAGGCTTCTACATGGGCAGGTTCCTCAACCAAAAAATGGGCCTTCCTGTGTTCGTTGGCCAGCTTTTGGGCCTCGTGAAACCGCTCCTGGACCTCCATGCCAAATCAGATGTGGCGAACGAGGTGCACACCACTCGCCCCTGGTTTTTACGTCTGCATTTTCGCGCTGTCTTGGTGGATAGGCTTCGATGGCATGCTGTTGTGCAGCTTCTCACCTGCGCTCCACTTAGGCGTTCCCTGCCGTCCGTCCTAGGGCCCAGCCCAAGTCCTGGCAGCCGCCAGCGTGCCATCATACTCACGAATGGTGCGTTCGGCTGGCAGATGTTCAGGCGGGACCAGCCCTTGGGTTTCTACGACCTTTGGGTGGGCAGAGACTCCAACGGCGCAATGTTCACCAAGGAGGAGCCATACGCGACCGATCCATACACGCTGGAGCGGCTGCCATGGGGGCTGCCCTTCCCAGTCAAGTGCTGCTGGAATGGTTTGGTCGCGCTCAACGCCAAGCCGTTCACTGGGCACAGCGTGAGGATCAGGTGCGCGCATTTGACTTGGACCTTGGCTGGCTTTTTCAGCGCTCAGGTCACACAGGCCCAGTACCAGCATGCATAGCTAGATGCGGCTGGAAAACCCTCGGCCTTGCTGTTCATGAGCCAGGCTGGAATGCAATGCGCAAGACTGGCAGAAAGGGCACCTGCTCAGGGTCGAGTTGGCTGACGCTGGGAGCTGCAAGCAGGGCTCACCGGAAGGACGAATGCGCTGCATCCGAGTGCTCGCTGCTGTGCAACGACTTTCTTCGCCTCGGCTACCAGCGCCTGCTGGTGGATCCCGGCGTGCGGCAGGCCTACTCGGTTCGAGACGCCCGTGACCTGTATAAGACCCAGTGGGTGAGCTGCTGCGGCCTCCGCTTCTTCCACTCTCTGCACGGCGAGCTGAGGGTGGCAGCTGGCTCGCAGCTGGCTCAGTGCATGCCTTTATTTTTGCAGGTGCGGGGCATCAACATCACGAACTGGGCTGATGTCACCAGCTCGCCTCCGATGGACCCCAGCATGACGCCCTTTCGGCCGTACTCGCAGTGCTGCGGCCTGAGGCCCGGCAACAACATGGTCGAGTTCAAGACCGACTGTAGCTGGGAGAACTTCATGTATCCCAACTTCACTGCAATGCCCGATCCAGTGCGTAGCCCGGCCAGCAATCAAAGCTTGGCAATGGGTTCCGCAAAGCGTGGCAAGAAGCAGCGGACGTACGTGGGACGCAAGTCCATAGGTCGGGCCAATGTGCCAGCATAGGGGCTTGTATGTTAGTGGCAATGTGCCTTGCTGCAGAATTCAGGAACTCAATTTGCCCTCTTCTGTGTTTTGTCACTGGTCGCTCTCGTGTTGTTCTTGCATTTTGTCCACTTGGAAGTTTTGCGCCACAAACGCACCTCTGGCGTGCAGGCCTGCGCGTAGGTGCTAAGTATCATGCATCAGGCCGTTTCTGTTTTATGAACATCACATGGCCGCTGTGCCTTGGCCCGCGAACCGCTTCACAGTCTCATACGTGCCCCAGCAAATTGCAGAAGCCGGGAAATGGAAGAGCACGCGCGCTCTGAGCCCGCTCCAGAGCACTTTGGAGCTCTCCTCCCTGATGATACGCCGCAGCATGGGCACCTGTCATCGACCACAGCACATGAGGGCTTGCGGTGGACAGCGACTGCCTGCTCACACAGTTGGTGCGCTTCTGTGCGAAGCAGAAGAGCGCACGACTGCCGTGGTGCCGTATTTGGTGGCGCTGTTCACGCCTTCCAGCTGCAGGCGCGTCTTGACCACATCCAGCGGGTTCGTGGCGGCTGCAGCTGCTGCGCCCGCAGTCCCTCCTGCCAGAAGCTGGACAGCCAGGCTCTCATCCTCCTGGCTCCGCAGCACCTTTTTTGCGCTTTCATAGGTGGCGAAGTGGATGGCTGTGAAGGGGACGTTCATCAGGAGCTGCACAGCCCAGCATGTGCGCGTCACCTGCCCGCCTGCGCTGGGTCGATGCTGGGGCAGGCTCTGCGTGACACGCTTACCGTCGTTCGGTAAGACCTGAAAAACGCGCGGACACCTTCCTCTCTCCACACGCGCAGGATGCAGTCCACCACCCCCTTGTATGGGCTCCTAGCAACCTGCTCACATGCACACTGCTGGTAAGCCATGCGTGCCCATAATCGGGCGTGCTGCTGAACCGCGAGCGGGCGACACTCGCCTGAAGGCGCTGCTTGACAACGTCAGCAGGCGTCATCACGGTGTCGCTGGCCACGGTGGCCAAGACGCCGGATGACGCGGTCGCAACAGGCTGATGGCCTGGCAGGTTGCCACCCAGCTGTTCCTTGCACATTTCATACGTGGAAAAGTACAGGGCATGCGCCGGTCTGCACAACAAGCGCATGCCCTCTACTTGGAAGATGGCTGCGGCAACTCAGCAGGCAGTCTTCCTTTACTCCATGCCCGGGGAGGAGTCGCACCCCGCGCCAAGTGCGACTGCGCCACAGCCTCCGTACAGCCCAGCCACTCCCTCCCTCCGCAGAATGGCCATGAGCGCGTGCGTCAAGGCATAGCCGTGCAACTGCAGGCAGCCGCGTCAGCCCGTCGCTGGTCGCCAGTCCCATCTTTAGTCTGTGAAGGGCTCGGGACGCGGGGGCAGACGGGCCCCCCGCACAGTGCGGCGCAAGCTGGTTCCATGGGCCGCACCCGTTGTCCCGGGTGGGCGAGCGCCTGCATGCGCGTCTTGATGGTGTCGACCGGGAACATAGCTAGATGCTCGGCGATGCCAGCCACCGCACCGGCCAGCATGTGCTGCACATGACGCATATTGTAAGTTTCACAATATGGGCATGGCAACGCTTAGGCCACGCATGGCCTCTCTGGCGACCGTCGATTCCTTGTACAAATTGCGGCCGCCACAATTGCGAGCTCCCGGCCGCGCCGTTTCAGCAAGCAGCTAGAGGTTGCTCCTCGTGAAAGCCTCATGCCCATGGTCGGACACGCGAGGCAGGCCAGGGCTCACGGTCTTGTGCGTGAGGCGAACGACATCTGGCCCCGCCTCGGCAGCGGACGAGCTGGCGGCGCTCCCCGACGCCCTGCGCTCCTCCAGCGCTGGCGTCGTCGCCATCGAGCGGCGGGTGGGGCGCCAGGCGGGTTAACTCTACGGGCGAAGGACAAACACTGAGCCCTCGGATCGCTTCCTGCTTCTTGGGAGGGCATTGTTGTTTTCCTCGAGACCGTGCGAAGGCTTCGGGCCGATGAAAGGTACATCTTTTCGTTGCTGTTCTCTGTGCAGCGCGAGCTTATACTTCCGCCGTCTGGCAGCCTCAGCGGTGTCGCTTAGATTACACCAGCCAGCACAGCCGTGAGCCCGCGGCAGCGAGAAGGCGAGGCCGTGCAAAGCTCTCCTACTCGTCGTGCACAGGAACGTGGCAGACGCGGGCAGGCGTCTCGAAGATCAGCGTCGGCTTCTTGCCCGAGAGCGTCCCATGGTTGCCCAGGAGCTTGGCGTTCACGCCGTCGTTCAGCAGCCGGCCCTCCTTCTTCCACTGAACATAGTCCGAGCGGGCGTACGACGTGAAGCCCCTGCACGACGTGGCAGGCTGTCTCAGGCCCACCAGCAACAGCATGAGAGGGGTATAGGTACGACCAACACGGGCACTGCCCCCATCTGGCCTGCAGTGGCCTTCCTGCTACAATGCCAGAGACGACGCACCAGTTCCTGCTGACGACAATCTTCTGCCGCCCGGCAAACTTGAACTTTGCGCGCCGCAGAGCCTCGTTCGCCTGCGGCCGACGGAGCATCAGAAGCAGCGTAGGACAGGAGCTGCCCTGCCAGGAAGGGGAGTGTTCGGCAGGTGGGGCACCTGTGCGGCGTGTGTGTCCTTGCAACGAATGGACAGCAGGATTTGGCCGATGGAGACACGCGCGCAGGTGCCCTGGGGCTTGCCGAACGCGCCGCGCATGCCAGTCTGCAGCCGATCCGCGCCAGCGCACGAGAGCATCTTGTTGATGCGGAGCACGTGGAAGGGGTGCACGCGAACGCGCAGGTGGAACGTGTCCTTCCCCGCGTTCTTGACCATGTACTTGTTGGCGGCGATGCGCGCTGCCTCCAGCGCCTCGCTCGTGACCTGCTCCTTCTCCCAGCTGCAGCCGGTTGCAGCAGCAGTGGCGTCAGCACCACCGGCCGAGTGCAACTCGGTCAGCGGCTCGTGCGCTGGCCAAGTACAGGAGCACGCAAGATGCACAGCCAGGAAGGCCACCTCACGAGGTGGACGCAGAACGGGTACGTGTCGACGGACGCCTTCTTCTGGCCGGCGTCATAAATGCGGATCTTCGGGTCCGGCACGCCACGGCAGAACCGGGACTTGGGGTACGGCTTGTTCTTAATCTGCCGGTAGCACCTCGCCGGACCTGCGGCCAGTGCCGAGGCATGGGATCAGGCAGGGTTGCGGTGCTCAGAGCGCAGCCACAGTGCGGCGCCAGGCAGCCTTTTGGCGAGCCAGCGTCCGGTCTGGGATCTGCTGAGCCGCCTGACGTAAGGCCACCCAATCGCGACAGGCGGATGCGGGCAGAAGCGCCAGTAGCTCGCATAACCTCAGCCCCGACGCGGCCGGCGGCTCGGTGCGCGTGCGGGGCCGGGCGGCTCGCATCGTCAGAGAGCCCTGGGCGGGGCAAAGGCAGCGCGGATCCCAAGCCCGTAAGGTGTGCAGGGGGCGGTAGGAGGCTCACGTCTCGCCATGATGACTTCTTCCCCTGGACTGATACGAAGGAGGAGTCCGCCGGCTGCTTGGCTCTGCAGGGTTACTTAGGGCCAGATGCAGGTACCAGCCGTACCAGGGGTAGCCTGTGTCCCTCGCCTTTCTCCAGTGGTGCCAGTCTGTGGGACCCTCACCTGTGATCGCAGCACGGCCCCCAAGCTCGTGGACTAACACCTCTGCGCCTGTCCCTCGCCCTCGAACGCTGGCCCCATAAGCTACAGGATGTCCGCAGCTTAGCTGTGGCGAGCAAGCAGTGGGGAGTGCTTGCTTGGGGAATGCCTGCTTGAGACCTATGCTCGTGCTAGCCTGTGCCTCGTACCCCGGTGGGCGCAACCTGCTTGCCAGAGCAGCGTCGTGCCACCTGCCCCCGGACTCGAGGACTTATTTGTGTGCCCATGCTCGCCAGGCCTCCTATGCCCTTGCTTGCTTGCGCTGCTGGCTGGTACAGCTGTCCCGCCGCCAACTGCTCACGACACCAGGCTTCATACTTCATAAGCAGTCCGCCCCACGGCCCGAGAGGATTTAAGCCAAGTTGGCTTGCGTGGTGATGTAATTCTCCTCCTCCTCCTCCTCCTCGTCTTTCTCCGGCAGCCGGGTCATCATCGTCCATCCCCTCCCTCCTCCTGGGCTTCCTCTCATGACTCGGCCCCCACCTCTTGTCAGCCTTTTCTGGCCCAGCTGGCTTGCGTGATGGTACAGCCCTTGCTCGCTCCCACACAGCTTTCATGCGTTTACGAGTCAACCGATACTATCGGCAGTGCTGCTGCTACTGCTGCATTCGGTCGTCCACTGGCTGCGCCGGCGGGATACGCAGGGCGTCAAAGCGCAGCCGGCCGTCAGCGCCGACGAGGGCGTGCAGGACGCGCTCAGCGCCGTCAAATACCTGGTCGCGTGTGGAGTCCGTGTAGGTGACCATGCACCGCATGCCCGCTGCCTTGGCGGCCTGCGCGCAGGCGCATGGCCGTCAGCAGCCAGCACCTCTCGGGCAGCAGCACGGCTGGGAGTCTGCGCCGACGCGCCTGCAGGCCGATGGTGCTGTCCTCAATGACAAGGCACTCGGCGGGGTCCACCGCCAGCCGGGCGGCAGCCGTCTTGTAGATGGACGGGTCCGGCTTTTTGTGCTGCACGTCATCGCCGGCCAGAAACACGTCCAGAGCCTGCGTAGAGGGGACCCCAACTGCCAGCCTTGGACGCTTGGCGCCAGACGATGTGCCATGGCGCGCACGGGAGGCAGCAGCCGGACCTGGAAGCGCTCGGCACCGAGCAGGCTTTGCACGACGACGACAGCGGAGCTCTTGGTCGCAGCGCTGCACACGCCGACTTTGGCGCCACCGCTCCGGGCCTCGTCAAACAGGTCCAACACGCCGGGCCTGGGCTGCACCTCGCCGCCGGCTGCACGCGACCATCCAGGGATCGCGCCACAACATAACGTCCTGGCTGCTGGCCCATCGTGAGCATCGCCTTGGAATGGTCAGCGGCGGAATCGGCGCACCGATCATGGCCTGGTACTTTTGCGTCTTCCAGTCCTGAAGCTGATCGATGAGCTCGCTTTTTTCCTCGTCGCTGCTGGGCGCCTCAGGTGTGAGCACCGACACCGGCCACCCGTACTCGCCTGCCGCGCTCTCAAACGTGTCAGGCACGGCAGTGCCCTGGTATGGGGAAGCGCTGCTGGGCAGGGCGAGGCACACCGAAAAACCAGCGCATCTTCGGCTTGCCGCCGCCTATGGAGTTTTGCAGCTTGTCATAGAACTCGACAGACCAGTTCGCAACCTGGCCCCCGCCCCCGGGCTGCACAGAAAAGTGCTCAAAGGCGGCGTTGTATGCCAGGCGGTGCAGCTCCTCGGACTCCAGGATCACGCCTGCCGCGCACACATACCCCCGTTGCCACTCAGCTCCAGCGGCTTTCCTTGGCCAGCTGGAGCGAGACCCAGGCAGGCGTGCCGGCGGCATGCCGTCGCAATCGAACAGCAGTGCCTTCAATTCGGCGCGCGCCACCACGCCGCCCCGCCGTCCCCGGCAGCTCGGCCGCAGCCCATGCAGCTGCGAGCACCGCCCGAGCGCCGTCTGCGGCGCGGCGATCAGCGCCGGCAGTGGTGCTGTGAATGAATACGATGGCGTCTCGCTGCATGTCAGCCACGCGTTCCGGCCCTCAGCTAGGCGCAGCCCGCTCACATGTTCGACTTGCGTGCAAGCCGGGAAGAGCGGAGGAAAGCGCACCGCGCGCCAGCAGGACGGCGCCAGACGCAGGCGCGCAGGGGCTGGGTATGTACCGTCCGCATCCTGCGCGTGTGTTGTGGTGTCGGAACCGATTTGGGTGGGGTCTCCCAGGCTATTCCCCGTTCACCATCAAAAAACGCGAGCCCGGGGAGGCTGCCCGCGTCGCCGCCATGTCGCAGACATACCGTGCGGCCAAAGGCTTCTGGGAGCGCTGGTTCATCAAGGAGGTGCGGCCGCATGCCCTCTCCGCCCCCGCCCGATCCACCTGCCCGGCCCGCCCGCCTGACGTTTGGGTGGCACAGGCTTACCCGCTGTACGTTACTGTGGGGCTCGGCTGCGCGGCGTGCTGCTTCCAGCTGGGGCGCCTGGCCTTTGCCAACCCTGACGCCCAGTAAGTCCTTCTGCCCCTCCCCACACGCAGCCGCTGCCGGCGTATCCGCGTTCCTCTTGATTGAAAGGGAGACTGGGGTGGCAGCGTGCTGAAGAAGCACCGCATGGCTGGTATGCCTGACGACGAGCGAGACACTGACCGAGCCAAGAGCTTCTACAACCACGGCCTGCGGCGCGTGCGTCGTCGGCTGCAACTCCCCGCCCGTCGTGCTTCTCAACTGCGGCCAGACGCTTCACTGACATTTTCGAGTGTGGCTGCAGTTCCTCCACGGCAAGGAGATAGGCATCTTCCCTAACAGCAAGGCACGGCACCGCTCAAACCAGAAATCCGAGATTCCTGCCCCCCACACCATGGTCTGACAGTCGGGCACTGCAGGTGACCAAGCCGGAAGACGAGTCCTAGGTCTGTGGACGCGTTGCCTTTTCCGAACAGCACTGCTGGCGTCCTGCCACAGTAGTAGGATGGCACGGCGGTTTCCCTTCGCAATAGCTATCCGTTTGTAGCTGCTGTGGCAGCCATTCCTTGCCTGCTTGACCAGCAAGCTGTGGACCCAAGCAGGAGGCTGAGCGAGCTACATCGGCAACAAGTCATTCGTGTCACCAGTCTGACCCACGCCACATCATTCACGTGGCAAGCACAGTCATGCAAGCTACCCTGCGGGCTCCTGCTGCTGACCTGTGCCCTGCTGCGCCTCCTGCTCCTGTGCAGCTGTGAAGTTCAACACGCCCTCTCCTTCGCCTGTCGGAACTGCGCTGTCAAGCTTTCGCTTCTTCTGCTGCGCGGCCCTCCGCTTAACCTTCTCCTTGTTCTCGGCCCGGAAACCTGCATGGACAGTGAGGGCGCCACACCCAGCTGAGCTGCAGAAAGAAAAATCAGGCGAGGGACGCTCCGAGCTGCGTGGATACACACCTTCCAACGCGTCACGCAGCGACGGAAGGAAATCAGAGAATTCGACATCATCCAGCGCTGCCAGCACGTCATCAGCGCTGATTATTTGCCGCTTGGCCTCCTTGCAGATGTCATTGCCTGCGCCACAAGTCGCGTCAGGCTCAAGCACGTACCAAGAAGTCATCAGGAGAGGGCGATCAGACCTGTTGCAGTCACATAGTGCACAAAGAGCCGCGCGACCTCCGTCAGGGCGAGCACGGCGTCCTTGCTGACCTGCACCTCCCGCCCCGGCGCAGTGCCGCCCAGCTGCGCCAGCTTACCACGCGCGATCCTCTTGACAAGCGCCTTTGGGATGTCGGAGTCGTCCATATTGGTAAGGCGATGGCGCACCCGGTGATTTTTATAGAACTTATTGCCAAGCCGGAAAAGCGCGCGATCGCAGCAAGCAGGCTGCGCCAGCTTGAGTACTGAGGAATGATGACTCGAAATGAGAGCGCGGAGCAGAACTTAAAGTACCTTGACAACCTGTAAGCGGGCAAATGGCCGGATGGTCAAAGGTTGAAGGTCAAAGAAGGTTAGTACGCCCATACCCTCCGCCTCTCTGTAAGATGGGCAGACCCGGCGCTGGGCTGCTCCTGGAGCTGCTGTTGCTGGTAGGCCTCGCTGCTAGTGGCTCGGCCCAAGTGACTGGCAGCATTGTCTCGGCCTGCACGCTTGAAAGTGGCGCCTGCGACACCGGCCTGGCTGTCCAGATCTCTCTCGCGGCCTGGGATGACCCTCTGCAGTTCCAGACGATAGTGCCTGCAGGTAACTTCTGGCAGGGACGGAACGCCACCATCCCGCTCACACCTTCCCAGAAGAGGCATGCACGCACCTTTTGCCCTTGCATATGTCCCCTAATACATTCTCATGTGATGTCAGGGCAGTACAACGACTCCTCTGGGCTTTCTTGGAGCCTGGCTAAAAACATTTCCATTTCCATCGCTGCGCAGGCTGCAGATATTGTCGACACCATAGGTGACTCTGAAGCACACGTTTGCTTGTTGCCCGCCGCTTTCTCGGGCACCGCTTCTGGCTGCTAAGTGAGGGCATGCGCAGCATTTCCACTGTCATATGCGGGAGACTTCACAAATGCAGTTCAACAGCAAGCCAGCGGGTGCAGTGGTGACGGAGTTTGCTGCCCTAATAACATGACATATCGCCTGAGCAGAAACCAGCTTTTCCTGGAAGGCTTTAGAGTTGAGAATGGGCGCCAGACGTTCCCACTCGTTTTAAACGTGACGCAAACACCGGCCAGAGCGCTGGTCAACTTTGATGCGTATGGCAATGGAAGCGGACCAGGAGTGCTTGTTTCATCCATTGTCACAAAGGACCCTGCGCCCAGAACGCAGCTGCCTTCCCTGCTTCTCATGCATCAACCAGGTGACACGGAGGAAGGTGAGCACTGAGCCTCCTCGCTTTTCGAGGGGCTGCTACGTTTGGCAGCAGGTTCATGCAATTTGTGCTGCGAACAGTTTTTTTGTTCCGCAAGCTGTTGTGGGCACAGGCCCAAACCAAATCGGCATATCGCAGCAAGCCTGGCAGTCTTGCTTCACTTGCAATCCACTCACTGATTGCGTCCTCGTCAACGGCAGCAACCCTTCTGACCAGTTCTCGGCCTTTCTGGCCAACACAAGTGCTGTCCAGCTTTCCACTGATGGCTTAGTATGCCATTCCGTGTCATACCTCTCGTCGTTTGACATATTTCCAGGAGGGAGCTCGAGTCTCAGTGTTTCATGTTCATCGGCTGTACAGAGGCTTTTGGTCAACATCACCCTGGATACAAATGTTTTCAGTATTTATCGCCTGACAGATCTTTCTTCTGGATCTCTGAGAAATCTCACTTACTTTGAGGAGAACAACATCGTTGCGCTGAGCGGAATGGTCATGAACACTGGCGTGACAACATCTACTTATCAGCTTCAGCTGCAACAGTGCTGTACATTGGCTCGCAGCATAGTAGGCAACGGCGGAAGCAGCTTCAATTGTCAACTTCAAAATCAGTCAATATCCGTTACGGCAATTGCTGCTGGTGGAGAGGCAGAAGTAACCTCAGCACCTCTTGCTGGCGTCGATTGGAAACTGCCTGGAGGCTGCGCGACTATCTTAGTAGGACAGCAATTTCCACTCCAATACATTTATGCAGCCTTCCCAGCTGTGAACACCACATTGGCGCCTACCGAACCATCTCCTCCTCCACCCCCCAGATTTACGACCAATTCAGACCTAACAGCAACCGAACTGACATTCACAGTGAATTGTGATCGCCTTACAGAAGCAACATTCACCACAATTTCTCCGGCTGCACTCCTTCTCAGGTGATCTGTTGCACAAATTCTCTTGCCTTGCCTCCTTCCTCATGGGCGCCAATTGTAACGAGGACAGAATAGGAACTAACATGCTTTGCCTGTGGTGTTGCAGCCTGACTGGGCGCATTGCAGCTGCTGCTGGACTCCCAACGTCAGAAGTCAAAGCTTGGATTAACGAAAGTCAACTACAGGCAATAACAGTGTTTCAATCGCCCTTGGGGTACACAGCAGCCACAGCTTTCTTTCAATACCTAGTCGAAAATGGAAATACCATATTTCAGACAGATGGGTTCTTTTCTCAGTTTCAACCGTGTAGAATCAACAATATTGTCATCACTAAGCTCACTCCAGCAGGGTCGGTGGCTCCACCAGAAAGCGCACCATCAACGTCACCGCCTTCAAAGGTTCACCACTTACCCTTCGTAAGAGATCTCCCCGTGCAAGTGCCTATTCACTGTTTGCATGCTGCTGTGAATAACCAAAAGTCGGCTGTTCCAGGGATCAGAAGGTAAAGTGCCAGAAAATGCGACGCCAGAAAAGAAGGTGGTATCGGCACTTGGTACATCAGCATTGTTTGGAATTGCTTTACTTCCTTTCCTTGTTTCTGCGGTCCAGCACTACCATATTGGGAAACTGATCAGGCGAAGCCTGGTGCGGCTGGTGCAACGGTGGTAGTGGCATTTGCTCTTGAGTTGTGAAGCCCTTGACATGTCCACAATTGTCTGACTTCAATGCATGGACAACCCTCGCTTAGCCAGAAACGACCTCAGAACTTGGCAAAGAATATAATGTTGCATGTGGGCAAGCATTACTCATGCCGGAAATCGGAAATGGCAGCAGGACTCCTGTATCCCTGCGGCGCTGGACGAACGTGCGCCACCAGGCTTTGGACCGCGGAAGCACCGCGCCACGTGAGAGTGGTGGCGGCGGCCGCCCTGCACAGCAGCGCAGCTGGCTGAGGGACGAGCGGTCTGCACGGCAGTCGCGGCAAGCAGGCGGAGCAGCGCACACGCATGGCAGCGCTCGCCCGGCACAGCTCGCACATGCGGCATGCAGTGGAAAGCACTAAGCCTCAACACAGCCAGCTTGCAACAGGGCAGCATGGCAACCCGTCGCTGATTGAGAATGCGCAGTTGAGAGGCTCGAGTCCGCCACCTGTGGCGGCGCCTGCGTGCGGGGCAAGCCCCAGTCGTGGGCGGAATCGCAGAGCTTCAACCACGCCCTCTGCCGCGGCCGCTTCCCCAGCGCTCGCGAGCAGCCCGGCAGCCACGGCAGCGAAACCTGGCGCCGTCGAGAGCGCTGCGCAGACGGCTCGGGCCCGCAGCAGCCGCCTGCCGCCGGCCCTGCGACCCGCATGCGCGGTCGGCAGCCCGGCCGCCCGCCGCGAGCACCCCGGGCGCTTGTGGCGCAGAGCTGGTGGGCCCAGCAACACGGGGTCAGGAGGCAGCCCAAGCGCGGTGGCGCCGGCAGCCTGGCGGCAGGCACCGCGTGCAGCGGCCAGCGGCAGGGCGGGCCTCACCCGGGCGGCTTTTGGCGGGGGCAGGTGAAGTGCAGCTCGGCCCACCAGCTGCCCCGGGCGAGCAGCGGCCAGCAGAGCTCCCGCCAGGCCGCCGGTGCTGCAGCCGCGCTGCCTCGTGCGATGCGCTCCGCCTCAGCCAGCAGGCAGCCTGCAGGCGGCCTGCCCTCGGTCCCTGCCAGCCTGCTGCCTTCCAGCGCATGCCCCATGATGTGCTTCCCACGCACAGCGCACAGTGCTGCGCAAGGCAGGCAGCGCCCCTTGACGAGCTGAAGCCCTGCCAAACACGCTAGTCACGGCTGCCTGCCCCTTCCTGGTGCGTGCGCCCAAGGAGCATCGGCGCAGACCCAGAGCTCATTTTCAGTCGGCTTGCAAAGGGACAAAGCCATCTGCTCAACGACAGGCAGCTGCTGGTTGCGCCCCGCTCTCTTGAGCCTGGAGCGTGCAGCGAAACGCATCAGGGCGCCCTCGGGGCCGTGACGTGCCTGCCAGGCCGGTCCAGGCAGCTTCCGCGGCGGCACCCCGCCCCGCCGCGTCGAGGCGCAAGCAGCAGGCGGCCACGCGCTCACAGGGCGGCACGGCCCCGGGGGCGCGCGCGGCCAGCGCCTCCAGTCCGTCCAGCGCCTCGCCAGCCCAGGGGTCGCACCGCAGCAGGCGCAGGTAAGGCTGCGGCGGCCGCCGAGGGGTGCGCCGCATCAGCCGACACGCGCACGGCCGCTGTTCGCGCAGCTTGCTGTCACTCTGGCGGCAGCCGTGTCGCCCCCCGCGCTGCGTTACCCGCGCGGTCAGAGCGCGGCTGCGGGCGCGGGCGGGGGAAGAGGCAGCACCTGTGGCCGGCGCTGCTCCGGCGGCGAGGCCGCCTCCGTGAGCAGGACGCGCAGCGCGAGGCGGTCTGCGCTGCCTGCAGGCTCGCCCGCATCCAGCGCCGCCAGCGCCGCCTCGGCCTGCGGGGCGCTTGCAGCCGCGGGCTCGTCGACGCGTCCAGCAGGCTTGGGCACGCCGGGCACCAGCGAGCCGGGCAGACTGGATCGCGGAGCTGGAGGTGGGCGGGCCGCGCCTGGGGCTGCCGGCCGGCCACCCAGTGCAGGTGCACCAGGCAGTAGGCGAGCTCCACCGGTGCGCCGTGCCGCAGTGCGGCCGCTGCCTGCCTGCTCGCGTCGCGCCACAGCTGCTGCTCCCCGCCCGGCATGCAGCTCCAGCGCTGCGGGTCGTGCTGCCATTCGCCTGTCGGCCGCGGCAGCTGCCTCAGCAGCGCCTGGGCGGAACGGCCGCCCTGGGGCGCGCGTGCGGAGGCTGTGCAGCCGCAGGGCACAGGGTGCCTGAAGGCGCGGCGCGCCTCGCCCTCGCTGGCCGCCGGCAGCAAGTCGGCAGGACCACTGGTGGCGCGCGAGGCTGGGCGGCGAGCGGCGCACCTGGCGGCGGGCTGCCGGGCTGCGGCTGCCAGGCAGCCAGCCACTGCTGGTAGGCAGCGTGCGCCACCAGACTGGCCAGCAGCGGCTGCAGCTGCGCCACGATGCGGCCGTTGCGCAGCGCCGCGAGCGCGGCCGGCGCGTCCGCGGACCGCTCCTGCAGCAGCCAGGAGACCGCCTCCAGCGCCAGCGCCTGCGAGCGTCCCGCGCCCTCTGCCAGACGCTGCGGCGGGCAGCGGCGGGCTCAGGCGCGCGAGGCAGAGGGGCTGGCGCCCTGCAGCAGCCGGGAGGGCGGCGCGCCTGCAGCCTGCCCCATGTCCGCCGCACGCGCTCCTGCGGCTGCCGCGTGGACAGGTGGTGCCACACCTCCAGCGCTGCCGCGAGCACCGCAGAGAGCAGCATGTCGCTGCCCAGCCGGGTGCTCAGCACCTTGGTGGACGTCGAGACCTGCGGCGCGTGCCGGCTGCTCGCTCCCCAGCGCCAGGCACAAAGCGTGACGCGCTGCCGGGGCGCCGAGCGATAACTATCAGCGCAGCAAATCGAGACAGGGCCGCGCCAGGAGATCTGAGCCGAGCGCGGCCAGCCCGGCCACCCGCCCAAAGTCGTGCTCGTCCAGCGCCTCCTTCAACCGGGAGAACAGGTCTTGCGCGAGCACTTGCCGCACCTGCGCCACCCGCAGCATGTGGGTGTGCTAATGAACGGCGTATTGCCTGCGTCCAGTGTCGCTATGGTGCGACTGGCCCTGTGGGGCCGAGTGCTCTCGCGTTCGAGTGCCGGCTCGCTATGAGGCAGGGACGTGCAGCGCTGTCCTACGCATCGGCTCAGCCGCCCTCACTCGCACTGGCTGGGGAGTGGTCGCGGTCGGTAAGGATGGCGGAACTTGCCCCAGGCATGTTGCCGAGGGTGGTTTTGGTTCCATGGTCGACCGCGAGCCCCTTGCTTTCCCTGTAATGGACTTTGGTCGGCGGCGCCTGCGGCATGCCGGCCTGCCACCGCCCTCCGCCAGTCGCAGAGACGTGGCCGAGCGATTTCAAGTGTCGATGAAGAAAATGGCTGGGCACGACGAACACTGTGAACACGTGCGGCGGACCTTCTACTTTGTGTTGCGACCGCTTTGCGGGTAGATGTTGCGAAAAATACTCTAGTCGTTTTGGATTAATTTTTAGAGGCACTGGCCGCCGTGGAGCTGGGCCACCATACGCGCAACTGCCGCCGCTCGCCGCGGCTGGCCTGCCTCCTGCAGTGCGCACGCCGTACGCAGCATGGCCTTGAACCGCGCCAGCCTTGCGCCGTATGCCTGGGAAACACCAGGGTGCCCTTGTGAGTGATCTGCAGGCCGCCACAGATCTGCGCCTCTCTGCAGTGCCCCACCTGGACGCCTGCGGCTGCCGCTGCTGCAGGCTCCGCTTCTGGCTCGCCGTTGGCTGGCCCAAGCGCACTGCTGCCGCCTGCAAACGGGTGCTGCCCGGGTCAGGACAGGCAGGGCACAGACGCCGGGACGAGGGAGTGCAGGCCAGGTCTGGCGCGCCCCACCCAGCAGCCGCGCTGCCGCCTCGCCGCCTGAGCTCCCGCGCTCCCTGCCCAGGCTGAGGCCGTGCGCCTCGGCGTGCGAGGCTGCCGCGCGGTGCACCGCCCGGTACTGCCCCAGGCCTGCGGCAGCCGCGGTCGCCATGAGCGCCCGCAAGCTGCGGCCGGCCGGGGGAAGGGGGATGCACGCAGAGGCGCGCCAGCGACCAGGCTGCGCAGCGCGGCCGCCTCGCAGCGGGCGGCCCAGTGGCGGGCGAGGAAGGGGGCGAGGTCGAGGATGCCGTCGACGCCCGCAAAGGAGGCGGCTCGGGCGTACAGGCGGTGCGCCGCCAGCATCACCTCCGCCACCGCCGCCGGCTGCAGCGAGCGGTGGCCGTCCAGCAGCTGCTCCAGCAGCGCGTTGGCGACCGGCACGGGCGGCGCCAGCACCTGCAGCGGCGCCGCCCGGCCTCGCTCGCCGGCGAGGGGCGCGCCGCCGGTGCTCGGCCGGCCCTTCCTCGGGGCGCACCTGCTCCGCCTCCGCGAGCGCCTCTGCGGCCAGGCTGCCGCCGCCGCGACCGCCACCGTGCTGCAGCACCAGCCCCTGCAGCAGCAGCCGCAAGGATCGGGCTCCTGGCAGCTGCTCCAGGCGGCTCACTGCTGCCGAGCCAGCCGAGCGCGGGGGCGGGCGGCGGGCGGCGCGCC
>BHFV01000215.1:0-38187 GCA_003568905.1 Trebouxiophyceae sp. KSI-1
CCCCCCCCCCCCCCCAAGCAACCACGCTAGCCGCACCACACAGTTCAGGATGAAGGTTTGGATTTCGTGTCAGCTTTGCTCTCAAGAATCCTACATCCAAACCCCGGAGGTTACTAACGGAGACGCACGCGGCAGCGCGAACTTCTTGTAGACGAGCGGGTCCTTGGACGCCGTCTTGGACTGGTCGAAGGGGGTCTCCAGCGCCTCGGCGTGCGCGCGGGCGGCCTGGCTCTTCTCAAAGGCGTCGGCGAACTCGCGGATGCTGACGTAGCGGTACGGCATGTCGGCAACCCAGTACTGGGGCTGCAGGGGGGGGCAGGCGGGCGGCAGCCTGTCAGCTCCACTGCTCCCCCCAGACCAGGCCAGGTGCAGAGGGGCCAGCCGACAGCCTGGCAGCGCTTGCCGCCAGGAAAGCAGCCCGGCTTTCGTCAGAGCCGCCCAAAGCGGCGAGGGGGCTGCAAGAGCGGCAGGGGCCGGTGCAATGAAACTCAGAGCAGCCGCCTGACAGGAAGGGGCCGGTGCTGCTCGGCGTTCTGTTCTGCGGGAAGGCAGCAAGGCTCTGCCGGCGGCTCTCCACAGCTTCAGGCAGGGGCGCCTGCCAGACATTTGGCCGGCGGCTGCGCCCGCTTCCAGTTCCGAACCGAAAGGCTGATGCCGCCTGCGAGCTAGCTCCTGAGAGGGGTAGCGACCCTTGGGGGGGGAGTGCGTCGCCCTCAACTGAGGAACAGGCAAGCGCCCCCTCGACAAGGTGCTTAGGGTTGGGGTGAAGGGGGCCGGGCGCACCTGGTCCTTGCGGCTCGTGACCTCCTGCAGGAAGTCAGGCACGCCCTTGCGCTCGGGGCAGCGGAAGCCGCAGCTCTCGAAGAAGGCGACGATCTCCGTGCGGGGGCCGTGGTAGATGATGGTCCCCTCCGCCATCAGCAGCACGTCGTCGAACAGATCGTACGACTCGGGCTGCGGCTGCAGCAGCGCCGTGAGGATGGTCGCCTGCAGCAGCAGCAGCAGCCGCGTCCGTCAGCTCACCTCAGTCGCCGCTCGGGACTCGGTTTCGAGGCAGAGGGTGTCTTTCTTCCCCTCGAGATTTTGGCTGTCGCCTGTCAGATTGTAGCTACTAGCTACAGCCATGATTGAATCTGGTGTCACTGAGCTTCCTCGAATGATGCGCGTGTCTGGGTGCCAGAGGGGCACACAGGGTCAGCACACTCTGTGTGTGATCAATGGGGAGAAAGAAAAGGGGATCGCTCGGGGCTTTCTGCTGTCATGACAGCAGAAAGCTTCGAGACAGCTTCGCTGCCCCTCGGCAGCAGGCCCTGAAGGCAGCGCAGACTGGGCACCCCCATGTTCCGAGCCTTCCCAGCGGGGCGGGAGGCGACCGCAGGCAAAGTCCTGCTTGTGACCGCAGCAGGGCAGGCGCGGGCGCCGCGCCTGGCGCAGGTGGCAGACGTCGCGCAGCGCCTTGGTGATCTGGTAGGTCGTGCTCGAGTCGAGGCCGGTCGAGATCTCGTCCAGGAACAGCGTCTTCTTGGGGCCCACGATCTGCGGCCGGCCGCCGGGCTGGCTTTCAGGGTCTGTCAGGGCAAGAGGCCACGCTTGGCGGGGGGACAGCCTCCACGGTCTGTGGCGAGCAGGCCCTATATTGGGCCCAAGTGGTGGCTGCTGTCCAGGCTGTCGCAGCTGGGTCGAGCGCTCGAAATTCAAAGCGATTTCAAATTCAAAATGAGCTGCTCGCAGGGGGAGGCCCGGATGGATGGAAGTAGGGGGACATCAGGAGTGGGACTCGCTGGTGGCAGCGCGCGGGATGTGGGGAACCCCACGCTCATGTCAACAAGCCGCAAACACGCATCCCACACAACAACACCGCCCCCTCCTGGAGAGCAGCTTTGGAGGCGCGCCATCTCGGCGGTCGTGACGCGCTTCTTCTGGCCGCCCGACACGCCGCGGATCATGGCGTCGCCGACGACGGTGTCCGCGCAGATGTCGAGGCCCAGGATCTTGAGCATGTAGTCGGTCACGATGCTCTCGCGCTGCCCCTGCTGCGTCTCCGCCTTGAGCATCGCGTCCACCAGCGGGTCCGGCCGCAGGCCGCTGCGCGCCTCGGCCTCTCGCAGCTCCCGCAGCTCGTCTGCGGGCGCGGTGCTGAGTCAGCACGTGCCGGCGGGCATGTGCGGGCGCGCAGTGCAAGTTTCTCGACGGGGGCGCATGCTTGCAGGCTGCAGCGGCGGCTCGGCATGTGCCAGGAGCCTGCGGTGTGTGCCCGGATGGCATGCGGACGGGCTGGGCATGTGCGGGCATGCTGTGTGCGTGTGCCGGCGGGCTGCCGGCGTGTGCGGATGATGGCGCTTCCATGCATTCGGGTTGCGGGCGTGGGGGGGGCAGGCGGCAGCATGTGGGAGCTCCGGGGGGGCGGCGTGCAGAGCGGATGGAGGCAAGCCCCGCCCAGCCATCTGCCGAGGTGAGCTGCGCGTGGCTTTCACGAGAGGCCCCTGGCACCGGCGGCGACTGGGATGGCTGGGCGGTGGCGCTGTTGCAGGCGCATTCAGTGCTGCCCGCTGCAGGAGCTGGTGGCAGGCATCACCAAGGCCCCTGCAGGAGAGGGGGAGGGGGGGAGGCTGCCCCACCGGCCTTGTGGCCCACGCCCTGGACGCGGGCCGCAAAGTTCATCGTCTCGCGCACCGTCAGCTCCGGCAGGTGCAGGTCGGTCTGCTCGATGTAGGCGCTGGTGCGCTGCGGGATGAACTCCCGGAAGGTCTTGCCGTTGTACGTGATCTCGCCCTCGATCTGCTCCTCGCATGCGCCAGCCGGCTCTCAGCCGCGGCTGGCGGGATGGTGGGAGAAGGCAGCCAAATGGTGGGGCGGGCCTCGCCTTGCAGCCCTCGTGCTGCATCTTGTTGGCCAGCGTCTTGAGCAGCGTGCTCTTGCCGGCGCCGGGCGGCCCCAGCAGCAGCGTCATGCGCCCCGGCTTGAGGATGCCGCTCACGTTGTCGAGCAGCACGAACTTGCGCTTGTCGAGCTTGAGCAGGCGCGTCATCTCCAGCAGGTTCTCGACAAAGTTGCGGTAGCTGTTGGTGACGGTCGGGACGGAGCGGTCGCCGACGTAGATGCCGGCGCTCACGGTCAGGTTCTTGAAGCGGACCTCCACCTCCGAGGGGACCACGCCGGCCCTGCAGCAGCTCCAGGTCAGGCGGTGTGAAGGCGTCGTTGGCTGCTTGGGAACGGCTCGCGAGGGGGAGGGGGCCGCACGCGTCCATGCGCGCCTTCAGCTTGGTTAGGAACTCCTCGTGGTCCTGGTCCTCGGTCTGCAGCGCGGCGTCGACCAGCGATTTGCGCGTGGCGCGGCCCATGTTGTACAAGTCCACCAGACGCGCCTCCTCCTTGTCGCCTGCGGGCGGCACCGAGGGATGTGCGATGCTGCATGCGAGGCAAGGCCATCGGAACTGCCAGGCCGCCGGAGGCCGAGCCCTCGCGCTCAACTGTCCCTCAAGCAGCGGTCAGCACTATAACGCCGCGACGAGGCGCCACGGCACGCACAGCCGGCGCGGCAATCCCACGTAAACGGCCAGAAAACAGCATTCGAGTTTGCCGCCGTGCTGCTTCACGTAAGAGGTGAGCATTGGAAAGCGACGCACCCGAGCCCGGCAGCAGCACATGCCTGGAGCGCGCGTCGGGCTCCAGGCGCTCCATGGCCGCCACCTGCGGGCGGACGGCTTTAGGGCGAGGTTGCATTGGGCTGCGGATCGCGCCGCACTGGAAGCTTCCGGGCATGCGGGCAGTGTATCGAGCGACATCATTGAGGCACAGCAGCGCGCCTGCAGCTCGCGGTAGTCGTCGCTCTCGCGCTCGCGGATGCCAGAGTTGATTTCATTCCGCTCCACCGCATTGCCGACGTCGACGCCGCCGCTGCCTGCCATGGCGGGCGACCTCCTCCTGCTCGGCCGCACACAGTGCCGAAACTGCGAGAGCAGACGTGCTGGGAAGGCGTGGCCAGGTTGGCGCGGCGCGTTGGGGGCTCACCTAATCGAATGTCGATCCATGAACCATTTACGTCTGAACCGGTGACTTTTCTGGTTTGGTTCCTCACCACCGTCACCCACGGGGGCCTCTCTAAGCTGAGAGGGAGGTTGAGGAGGTGAGGCTGCACTGCCTTGCAAGCTAACTTGGCTCCGGTCCAATGTGGGCAAGCGAGCGAGAGGAGAGGTCCCTGTGAGGAGAGAAAGACAACCCCACAACCCCACACAGGCCCGGCTGCCACAGAGAGAGAGCGTGGGGTGTGCTGCCGGCCGAGGTGTGCATACTGAGTACTCAGGAGGAGACAGCCTTAAGAGGCCGTACAGGGGAAGCAGCGCAATGACGCACCTGCTGTGGCGCCCGCAGCTTCTAAGCAGTCGTCTTCAGTGCTCAATCCGATCCACCTGAACGCCTGCCGCGTCTGGCCTCCACCTGCCAGTGGGCGTTGAGGTGGAACGAGCGCTGGCCATAATCGCACGGGCGCTGCCGGCGCTGCAGGCTCTTAGCCGTGCCGCTCGTCGTCGTCCTCCTCGTCAACGGCCCAATGTGCTGTCCTCATGGACGTGCTAAAGAGACAGTGGAAGCTAACAGCGTTCAAGCGAATGGCTCCGGAGGCATTGAAGTTTCAGACCCTGGAGCCCCCGTGGGGAATGTGACAGCCTCACTGCAATGGACAGCACAGGCGAAGAGCACGGAGCATGTAGGAGACAGTACCACGCATGCCTGTCCTGCTGCCACATGAAGGACTGCTGGGCTTGCTGCTCAGAGACCATGTGGAGAAACTCAGTGCAGAAACTCAGTGCATAAAGGGACAGCCAGAGCACGTCGCTGTGGGACCAGACAGCCATTCCAGGCCTCATTAGCGGCGGACAGACGGCGGCCTGAAGTCCCAAGAATAGGGCTTAGCACACCTTCCCCCCAAACCATCAAAAGGTCATTCTTTCCCGTCTCCCCGCATACCGGAAGCAAGGCGGAGCGAACCCCGCCCATTGGACGCCTGTCTGGCGTGGACCTGGGCCCAACAGCCAAGATGCCGGTCCACTCGCACGCCACCCCGGGCCTGAACGCCGGCTATCGGGTACGCCAGCCACGCAAATTTGCAGCTCGCAACAGCCAACGATCGGCGTCCTGGTCGAGGCCCCGGAGATGGGCAGAGAAGCATCACCTAGGGCAGTGGCAGGCCGGCCTGGGCGCCTCAGTACCATATCGAGCGGCACTGACCCTTCCTGCGCCTCATCGCAGCTGTTTATGCGGCGAAACAGCGTGTATGTCGCCTTCATCCTCGGCGGAGCGCTCCTTGGCGAGCGGGTGCGAGATCCAAGCCCGCGCAGCTCTTGCGTCTCTGCATACCAGCCTGCCAGGCGCTCACTCGTCGCATGTCCATCCGCAGGTAGTCAACTACGGCTTCGACACGGCCTGGGAACGGAACAACCAGGGGGTGCGGCTCCTGCGCCTTCCGCAGTCTGTGCTGCTGCGTCCTGGCTCTCTGGACGCTCACTCACCCTCACCTGCCTGTCCTGCAGAAGCTGTACAAGCACCTGGAAGGCAGCGTGATAGGTGGCGGCGGCAGTGGCGGCGACGAGGATGAGGAGTAGGGAGCTGTTTTCCAGTGGAAACCCCTAACAGACGAGCCTCCACCGGGCTCTTGGTCTGCTTTCCGTCCAGCATCGACCGGCCGGCAGCCGCCTGGCGTCTTGTCGTCAATACAGCAAGGCACAAGAGAAGGGGAAGCGAATCGCCGTGCTGTGTCCTAGTGTCCTCAACCGGGGCCTGGTGGTCTCGAGCGAGCCGCCCTCACGCGGCAGCCGGCTGGGCGTCGGCAGCAGCAGAGCCGTTCTGCTCGCTGCGCGCCGGGTTGTAAGTCGCCTGCGCCTCCAGCATCGCCTCCTTGGCCTCCCCCTCGTCGCCGGCGTACAGGATCTTCTCGATGAACTTGACAATCTGCAGACCGCCCGCGGTCCACACTGGTCAGGGCACGATGCGTGCTCCTTCCTGGGCCGGAGGACCGCCTGCCATGCCCGCAGCGGAGCAGCAGCCTCTGTGGCACCCAGGCCCACCGTTGTGGGGATGAGATGATCAGGGGGGCTCATCCTTGGTGCGCTGCTTCGCATGCCAGCTGCCTGGTGCGAGAAGGAGGGAAGGGAGGGGGCCGCGCCGGCACGCTGGCGACCTCGGGCGTCTGGCACAGGATCTCGATGTCTCGCAGCTTGTCGAAGTAAAAGTCGCGTTCGCGCTCCACATCGTCCACCTTGAGCTTCAGGTCGGTCACCTGCGACAGGGGAAGACTGGCATCTCAAAGAAAGTGCGGATTATGGCAATGGCAACTGCCAATGAGAGAGAGGTAGCCCCTATAAAAGGAGCCTGGCAGCTGTCGCAAAACAGACAGCAGCATCGGCTGGCGGGGCAAAGCCGTGTCGCCCCACAGGCAGGGAATCCAGCAGCGGCCGGGCAAGCTGCTCTCTTGGCACCCCCTGATCAGCATCCCGAGCATGCCTCCGGCTAGGCAGCGCGCGCAAAGGCCCGCAGCAGCCGGCAGAGTCCCCTATGTGGGCGGCGGCCATCTGCAGGTGAGGAGGCCTCGCCTGCTCCGTCAGCTCCTGCAGCTGCGCATAGGTGGACGCCTCGCTCTCGCTCATGCTCTGCTGCCCGGCGATGGCGGGGCGCGCCAGCGGCGTCCCCCCCAGCCCGCCGCCGCGCCGCACGCTGCCCGCCACCGAGCGCGGCGTGCCGGCGGCGGAGCCGGGGCCGGAGGCGGGCCCGCCGGTGCCCGGCGCCCGCTTCTTGCCCGCCTGCAGCGGCGCGGCGAGGCTGAGCCGTCGCAGCAATGCCGCTGCTCTGACAGCCACACTAGCAGCAGTCAGCAGGAGCAGCAGTGTCCTCAGTCACAGTGGCTGCTGTGGGGCTGCTGGCTTTGGCGCGGGTCCTGCTCCGCTGCCCGCAAGCAGCTGCAGCAGTGTGCCTGTCATGCGTGCTGCTCGAGCCTGGAGAAGGGTGGGGGCCTGCCTTGATGTCGCCGGTCTTGGAGGTCTGCCGCCGCAGCACCGGGTCGTACTCGCCCCCCGCCGGCGCGTGCGCGTCCCAGTAGCCCTTGAACCACTGCATGAACTCCATGTTGTCCAGCGGCCGCGCCTTGACCAGCTTGTTCACCTCCACCGGCTGCGGTCCGGCCGTTCCAAGCCGGGCTCAGCATGAAGATGCGGAGAGCTTGTGTGGAAGCACCCAGCCAGCCCCTGGAACCGCTCCGCTGAGCATGGTGCGCAGCTTTGTGGGCAGAGAGACATAGCTCAGATGGGAACGCTCGCTGAGCAGCAGCTGGAGCTTCTGTGCTGAGCCAGAAGCGGCGAAAAGGGCTGCCACCACGCGGCTATGTTGGTGGCCGGCGCTGCTCCGGGGGGAGGGCCACCTTGTCGATGCGCAGCTTGTTAAAGCCGGCCTGCAGGGCCTTGTAGTTGTTGATGGCCGTGTACTCATCGCGGGCATTGAAGTCGACCTGGAGTGCGCGGACATTCTCTCAACCAGTTCCCCCTCACACCCGAGCTTACTAGGAGGGCCCTGTTGTGAAGATACAAGGGGGCACCTTGGTCAGGTTGACGGCGCCCGGGTGCAGCGCGTCCAGCAGCTGGCAGGCGACCGCGCCCGTTGATGTCTGCAGGCAGGAGGGGCAAGTCAGTGAGTGCAAACGCTGCAGCGGTGGTTGGGCGCGACAGCAGGCCACAGGCGGACCTGCTCGATTTTGGTCAGGTTCAGGTCCAGCGTGCTGTTGATCCACGCCAGCAGCTCGGCGCGTCCTACTGTGTAGGTGTCCATGGCAAGCTTACAGCTGTCGCACGGCTGCAATCAAGAGACTTGGGCCCACACGCTGCTGCAGAACGGGTCGGGCTGGAGCAGGCCGATAGCCTGCGCCCCGCTGAGAAGCCCTCCGCTGCTCCGGCGCCGCTGCTGCTCCGGCGGGCAGCGATGCGATGCTCCCTTCCGGGACGCCGGTGTTCGAAAGTGCTGCTATCTTCTGAAATGTAACTCGCTCCAATGGAGCTGATTTGCGCAGCCAGCCACCTCCGCTTCCGCTGGCTGGTTCTGCCGGGCGCCGTTGCCGGGCAGAGAGGCCCGAATTTGCGGATGCAGCACTAGGGAGGGCACTGCTATTGCCCAAATTGTCGGTGGACTATGCTGGATCGAATCTGAGACTTGTCGCTGTCTGGAATTGCCTGCAGCAGGGGGCGACCACCGCTTCCCGCCAACGACGTCGAGCAATTTGCCAGGCAGTCCAACTGGGCATGGGGAATGGCACACGGCAGGCTGCAGCTGGCGCTGACTATCTGACACTTCCGTCCACTTAAGCTGTGACCACCCTTCAGCCGCTTGCTGCTGCATCCAAGAGCATTCAACACCAGTGGACCAGGCACCGCGCAGTCTCTCCATTGTTACATTACAGCCTACAGTCCTGACAGCCTACAGCCTACAGTCCTGTGTAACATCCAGGTCAAATGCACAGCCTGCGAGCGATGCAGCATCAGCGGCAGCGCTCGCAAGCGAAGTCTGTCTTAAGCGCAACAGCAGCACTGTGGCCAAGAAGGCAGGTCACTTGGCCTGCGACTGGCGGCGCAGCTTACGAGCACGGAAATCCCGCAGCGTCTGCTCTCCCTTGGCCCGTGCGCGAGCCCGCGCCTCGCTGCTCATGCTGGCAGGTGTCCTGCCGCCGCCGGGCTTGAAGGCGGCAGGCGTGCTGCAGCCCAGGCTGTGCCGCTGCCCGCCTGCCCTCGCCATTGGCGAATTGCAAGGCTGCAGGGGCGTCCGGGCCGCTGCAGCCGGCGACTCTGGCTCTGCCAGCTCTTCAGCCACTGCATTGGGGAGAGCAGAGCTCTCATGAAAGCCTGAGTCAAGTCAGGCTCGTGAATGCTGTGGCAAGGATGGCTTGCCTTGCGCTCGGCTGCCAACAGACGCTGCCTTGGCTGTGCTAGCTCCAGGGCTGCCCTTTCTACCGGCTGTTGTCAGCTCCTCAGCCTACGCTTGGGCGACACCCCGTGAGCCCAGCGCAGGTCGCACGTATCCGAAACGTATCTTCAAAGCAGTGCACCTGCTTTGGCGAGTGTTGCTGCGCGCTGGTTGCGCACACCTGCTCCGCAGCATCCCCCTCCAGCGAAGCGGCCTGCATTTGCTTCCGGCTGAGAGCAGATGCACAGCTACGTGGGACAGCAGCAAGGTGCTGTCGCTTTATTCGGGCACGCTTCGTTCCGGGGTTGCCGGCCCGACAGCTGCATCGCACTTTTGGGTATCGGCCAGCCTGCCGGGCGCATTATTGGTCTCTGGCACGCGCTTCTTCGCGCTTCGCGCTTCGCATTGCATCGCCATTGACTTGAGTCTGACCTTCAACAAGCCATCACAGTTCATCAACCCATCGGCCTTTTTCTTCCATTTCAGTGTGCCATGCTGCTCGGCATGCACGCGGGCCGGCTCCCGCCGCGTCCATGCGCCCTCAGCTTTGGCAGAGTATTACCTTCAGCTGCTCCCCGCAATTCATTCCAAAGGTGCGGCATCCTACAGAGGCACGTGAATAAACAAACAAAAAGAAACTTGTTGGTCCTGCCCGGTGACCCCCTCACGTGCTCCTGCTCCCGGGTGCAGGCCCGTGGCAGCGCCCTGCAGGCGGCCACTTCCAGTGGCGGCAGCCCAGCCAGGCGGCGGCGGCGGCTCTGGGAACATCGGCGGAAGTGGTGGAGGTGGCGGCAGCGGCGGCGGGGACCCAGCACCCAGCGACTTTGGCGACGGCCTGCCGGGCACCGTGGCCATCGCTTTCGCCATCTTGGTCTCAGGTCCGACCTCTCGCCGCCTGCAGCCGCTTGGGGGCCTCCTTTGTTTCGCTTGCCTGCCGCAGGGGGGAAGGGTGGGGCGGGCCGTCTGTACTAAGCCACTGAGGATGCGCTGACAGTGGGCGGCTACATGGGCTACCGGAAAAAAGGCAGCAAGGCCTCTCTGAAGGCCAGCGGCGGCGTTGCGGGCGCCCTGCTGTTGGCGGCCGCGCTCATCGGCGGCCCTTACCACAGCGCTGGGCTGGCGCTTGCCCTCGGTGCCGCCCCTCAGCCTGCCCAAGCCCAGCCGGCACCGATTGCTTGTGCAGAGACACACAAGCTCTCCTCTTTCCCCCCGCTCCAGCCTGCTGGCAGCCTTGCACATTGCACTGCATACTCTGAATAGAGCGTGTTACTGCGATTAGAGGCCATCCTGCTGGCTCTTGCTTCCCACCAGCCGCAGCGACTGCGCGCTGAGCGGATGGCCGCACGCTCTGCAGCCGCCAACCTAGCGCTCGGTTCCTACATGCTGAAGGGGTACATCAATTCTCGGAAAGTCTTCCCGCAAGCCGTCTTCTCCGCCGCTTCCGCTCTCAACAGCCTGCTGTTCCTCAAGCGCCTGCTGCGCAGCTGAGCATCCTGCCGACTGGAGCGGCACCATGCTAGTATCAACCGACTGCACTGCAGCGAGGGCGAGCAGCTTGCCTAGAGGAGCGTTGCGCAGAGCGGCAGCTGGGGGTGCAGCCGAGGCTGCTTGCTTGGAGTGGGTCTACGCGGCTATGCTTCCGCGGCTCTTGCAGCTGGTTTATCGGATCTAAGCCTGCTAAGCCCCACTCCCACTAGAGCGGCTGTAAGGAAGTCACGAGCAACACTCTGCTCAGGCGGCTTCGCGCCGCATGTCAGTCAAGCAAGCCGGAACGCAGGCTGCTGCGCATCGGCGCATGCCAGCCGATTGTTCTGAGCCGTGCGGCACCATCTGTCCTCGCTGCGTTCGTTCCCACACTCGTCTGACTCTGTCACACACCACGCATCCACATACTGCGCCCTCACCCTTGCAAATCAAGCAACCCCATCACTGCCCTCAGCTGGGGCCACACTCCTCAGCCCACTCTCCTGTCGACCCGGCAGGAAGTGCCAGGCAGAGCAACTCCAGGCAGCGGCCTACTCGCCGCCTTGCCTGCTGCCGCACCCCAGCAGCCAAACCTCCGCCAGCCTCAGCCGAACATCTTCTTGAAGGTGCCCTTCAGCTTGGCGGCCGCCTCGAGCTGCGCGCGCTTGAGCTTGCCCAGCTCGGCCCGGACCGCCTTGTCGTCAGGGGCCAGCACGAGCGCCTGGGAAAAGTCGGAGAGCGCCGCGTCCCACTCCTGCACAAGAGGACGGCTCCCTGATAAGTGAGAGGTACAATTGAAGGGAGGCGGGGCTAGATTCCAACCGGAAGGGAGGCGGGGCTAGATTCCAACCGAAAGGACCAGAAACGGCGAGACAATCTTGCAACGGCGGTGTTTGGTCACCGGAAATGCCTTTGGCCGAGAAAGCCGTGCGCGCGGCCCCCACTTTGGGCCAGAAGCAGGCATGCAGCTTTGCGAGGGGGGCAGAAGCTCGTGACTTCCAGCAGCCTTGCTGGCAGGCCGACCCGGCAGCAAGGCAGCTTGCCACCACAGCCAAGCGGCAGCCGGACACGCAGGGAACTCTGACACAAGAGGTTGGGACTGTGCTTGCCTTGAGCAGCACGTTGGCCTGCCCCCGGCGGAAGAGCGCCTTCACGCTGGTCGAGTCGCGCTCCAGCACGGCCGAGCAGTCGGCGATCGTGCCCTCGTAATCCTTCAGCTTCAGCCGGCAGGCGGCCCTGCAGCGGCAGCAGCCGTGCCACTCAGCAGGCGGAGCCCCCACCGCCCGGCGCTGGCTGCTGGGCCTTACGTCTTGACAGCCTGTCGGTGATGTGCTGGCCCCCAGCACATGACGGATCTGAGCAGCGGCAGGGAGCGAGCATCCCGGCCACACACACGCAAGCCAACAAGGAAAGTTGCTGTTGGGCTCGCTTTTGGGGGTAGAGACGGGGATGGGTCGAGCATTTAGGGTTTAGGGTTGACCGGAACGGCAGGCAGCGTCAAGCCTAGGCCTGCGCCAAGTAGCCGCAGAAAGCAGCCACACCTGCCCCTGGGGGGAAGGGGGCATTCACCGGTTGAGCAGCAGCGGGCAGCAGCCCTGCGCCAGCTGCTCCGCCTGCGCGGGCTCCAGCGTGGCGCCGTCGCCGATGGCCGCCGGGTCGAGGTAGCGCAGCGCCTTGGAGTACAGCCGGGCCGCTTTGGCGTGCTCCCCCTGCGGAGTGGCAGCCGACAGCCTCACCGTGCTGGCATGCCCCTGGACGAGCTGCCGGCAGGATAGGCAGCAGAGCCACTGCTGGTGCAGCAGCTGCGGGCGACAAGCTGGCCCTGCTGGCAGGCTCCCTGCTGGAATGCACCTGGGCCCTGGGAGAGCAGCCAGGCTGTCAGCTGTATGGAGCGGGCACAGTGGCAGCGAATTGCAGCCTTGCCAGGCTTCCTGCGCAGCGCCATGCCTCCTCCGGCGTCCGGTTTTCAGGGGGCTGAAGGGGGCACTCACGAGCTTGAAGAGTGCGTTGCCGGCCGTCTTGATGCTCTCGGCCGCCTGCACCGCCCAGGGGACGCGCTCGCCGCCGGCCGGCAGCTCGGCGTCCTCCGGGTAGTCCGGCAGGCCGTCGGCGCCCGCCTGCGGCGCAGCAGCCGGCCGTCAGCGACCCATACGAGCCCTGCTGCAAGACCGCGGCCGTAGCCTGGTCTGGCTGCTGCCAGGGCGGGACACTGCCTGGCTCGAGGGGTGGGGGTGGGTGCCACTCGGCCTGGGAGCGAGGCAGCGGCAGTGCATACAATTTGCAGCTGAGGCTAGCATAGATGCACTCTGTTGGCATGTCTGTCTGGTCAAGCCGCATGCGAGGCCTGCGCACCCGGCTGCAGGGGGGCAGGCGCAGCTCGGCTCTGCGCAGAATCGCATTCCAACCTTGTCACGATGAAAGCATGCCGCTGCATTGAGGACTGGGAAGCCCTTGCTCCAATGCAATGCGCGACACACACAGATCCGGAAAACAACTTCGAACAACGGTGCATGAGCCGGCGGTGTCCCCGCAAGAACGTCTCCCCTCCGCTTTCAAGGGAAGAATTGCCCGTATTTCCGCCGAGAAGTGCACAGTTGTTGGTCCAGGAGCAGGAGGGAGCCTCACTGTCGTGGCAGCAGGCACCTCGAGCTCGGAGGGAGAGGCGACCCCGCAGTCCGCTATCAGCACCGGCTTCACGGGGACGTCGTTGGGACCCGTCTCGACCGCCTCCATCTCCCTCACGACCCCGTAGCCCTGCCGGCAAAAGCGAAAAGAGCCCCTGTGAGGCCGCGCCCAGCCCCCCTGCGCCTATGCTGGCAGGAGGCCTCACAGCAGCTTGGGGCGCCCCATGCTGCTGCATCGCACCCTCCCGGCAGCGCTCATGCTTCCTGGATTCGAAAAGCAGACGGGCAGGCAGTCTCCTGATGCCCGCCGCTCTGACCGCCAAATGAAGGGGGAGGGAAAGGGGTGCCACCTTGACAACCTGGCCAAAGACCACGTGCTTGCCGTCTAGGTGGGGCGTCGGATTGACGGTGATGAAGACTGCAGAGAGCAGCAGCAGCAGCGCTTCAGAGTGTTACTCCAGGTTTACCCCTAAAAAAGGGCGGTAGCAACGCAGCACACGCTTGCAGAAATAGTTGAAGTGCTCCACGGGTGCTGACGGCTCCTGGCAGCCCTACAGAGGCTGGAAGGCGGCGTACACTGGGAGCCGTTGGTGCCCGGCCCCGCATTGGCCATCGACAGCAGCCCCTTGCGGTCGTGCTTGAGCTCGAAGTTTTCGTCTTCAAATTTTGAGCCGTAGATGGACTCGCCGCCACTGCGTTAGCGTCAGACCTTGCGCTGAGCGGTGGCCTTGCGATGCTCAAGGAGAGAACAGCTGGAATTGCGTATGCGCAGGGATGAGGGCGGCAGGCCGTCAAGTCACGTGTGAGGACTCTGCATACGCATGCTGCGCTCTTGCCATGCTGTGCAGATTGTGGTCGAGGCGGAAGGAGGAGGGGAACTCACGTGCCGTTGCGAGCCGAGAAGTCGCCTCCCTGCGGAAAGCACCTACAGACCCTCAGCACTGTGGCCGCTTGTTTGCCCAGAGTGGCAGCGGCAGGGTGAGCAGGAGCCCTTGCCTGGCACATGAAGCCCGGGATGATGCGGTGGAACGGCACGCCTTTAAAGTGCAGCGGCACGCCCGTGTCCTTGCCCATGCCTGCCTCGCCCGTGCACAGCTGCCGGAAGTTCTCAGCCGTCTGCGCAGCAGCTGGTCGCTCTTCAGGAAGCCTCTTCTCGATCAGCTGGCTTAATTCAATAGCTAGTGAAGCTTTCTGGGCAGCAGGCCGGACAGCAGTGAACTGGAGTTCACATGTCCCCACTACTGGAGAAGCTACAGAGCACTTTCAACGAGCAAATCGACGATGTGCTTCGCATAACGTACATATGCAATGTTCTGACGCAGCAGGCGAGCAACGCAGGCCCCTGGCCGCCATCCGCCATGTGATGCAAGCAGGAAAAGTTGTCTGAGCCGAGAACGCGCCCTGGGAACGACATCGGCGAACAGCTCGAACACGATGCGACCCACAGACTCGCCGCCGATCGTTATGTCGGTGTAAACGAGCGGGTTCTCCGCGCTTCTGAGTGCGTTGCGCACCATCGCCAGCGACCTTACTTGTCCTCGCGAATTGATCAGAGAAGAAGACTTTTACGGTGCGAGATGCACGAGCTCGAACACGTTTCTCTTTCACTTTCCTTTATCTACCGCGACGGCGCTGGCGACATGATGCACCTTTTTGTGGAAGGTTCTTGGAAAAGGGAGAGCCCCTCGTCCCATTGGAAGCAGCAAAGCCACCCAAAATTGCTCTAAACGGCCACCATGCCTATTGCGCTCCTCATTTCTTCCCCTTCTTCTTCTTGCCACCGCTCCCGCGCTTCTTCTTCTTCGCGCCGTTGCCGCCGCCGCCGCTGCTGCCAGCCTTGCCGGCCTCCGACTCCGAGGGCCCGTCCGCGTCTGCATGCCAGCCAAACACCACAAGTCACTGCCAGCTGCCCTCGCGCTCTGCGGCTCCAGGCAAGCATGTCCTTCCAGCCATCATTCAAACGCTGAAATCGAAAGCAGCAAGTGAAACAGTGCTCACCAGTGGCCTCGCCTTCTTCGCCAGAAGAGCCCTCTGTGCCGTCCGTGGCGTCAGCCTTGGCTGCCTCGACGGCGCTCTCTGCCTTGCCGGCCGCCTCCGCTGCCTGGCCAGGGCCCCCCTCGGCAGCCGCCAGGGCCGCGCTCTTGCTCTGCTCCGCCTGCGGAGCCGACGGCACAGCTCAGCCGACATGCCAGCAGCCAGGGAATCCTCTGCTTTTGACATCCTTGCATTGCTAGCCATTCTGCTTGAGGTCCACTGACTAGACTGAGCTGCCGAGCAGCATACATGAGATGCGAGGCGTGGGAGCAGCACCTGTTTCAGCGGCGCGCTCTCGCCTGCCGGCGCCTTCTTGGCCCCGGGCGCAGGCACAGCAGCCGCACCGTGCAGCGCGGCCTCCAGCGCCTGGGACTCGGCGGCCGCAGCCTCGCTGGCTTGCCGCGCCGCCTTGCCGACGGCTGTGGCCTCTGCAGACGGCGCTCGGTCGGCTGCGACCTGAGGCGCCTTGTCGGGTGCGCCCGCCAGCACGGGCCGCTCCGGCTCCGCTGCGTCCGGCTGCTTGGCTGCCGCCGCTTTGCTGCAGAGCAGCGGCATGACGACTCTGTCAGGCCCCAACACCGAGGCTGGAGGCTGCAAGGCCGCCGCAGCCAAGAACCCTTCATTCATCGGAAGGGGCACTTGCCTGGGCTGGCTGCTGTTGGCCGCTGCGCCCTCAGCCTTCCCAGGCTCTGCGGTGGCGGCGCCTGTCTCTCCCTTGTGAGCCTCCCCTGCCGGCGCGGCTGCCTCTGCGGCCGGCTGCTTGGCCTTGGGCTCGCTGCGGCGCAGGCGCTGTCTGTGTCAGCCCCTGGGCATGCTTCTAGGACCCACGACACACTGCCATCCATCCAGAGCAGCCTCCCACCTGGGCTTCTCGGCAGCGGCCTTGCTGTCTGCCTCCTGAGGCTCGGCGTCGCCGGCCTGCTCGGCTGCCGCCTTGCGCGCGCGCTCCTTCTCTGCCTCCGCCTCTGCAATCGCCTTGCGAGCAGCCTCGCGCGCCTCTGCCTGCTTCCGCTCCTCCTCCTCTGCTGCCTTGCGTGCGGCCTCGCGAGCCTTTTCCTGCTTTCGCTCCTCCTCCTCTGCCGCCTTGCGGGCGGCCTCTCGCGCCTTTTCCTTCTCCGCCTTGGCTGCCTCCTCCTTGGCGGCGGCCTCTTTGGCCGCTTTCTGGCGGGCCGCCTCCCTCTCGGCCTCCTTCTGCTCCTCAGCCTTCGCGATGGCGGCCTTTGCCTCCTCCCGCGCGGCCGCCTGCTTCCGCTCCTCCTCTGCCGCGGCAGCGTCCGCCTGCTGGCGCGCCTCAGCCTTCGCAGCCGCCTCCTTGGCTGCTGCCTGCTTCTCAGCCTCCTCCTTGGCGGCCGCCTCCTTGGCTGCTGCCTCCTTCGCAGCCGCCTCCTCCTTGGCAGCCGCCTCCTTGGCTGCCGCCTGCTTCTCAGCCTCCTCCTTGGCGGCCGCCTCCTGGGCGCCCTTGCCAGAGTCTGCACACGCATGCCCCGCAGTGTTTCAGGTCGACTGTACCGGCAGCCTCGCTTGCTCCGCACTGCAGATGGTGCTGCGAAAGCTCGGAGCGTCACCTGCGGCTGCCTTGCTGGCGTCCTCTGCCTCAGGCTCTGCCTCTTTGCTCACCACCTGCAGGCGTGGAGGCGCTCCTGTCAGCAGTCTGCAGCTGAGCTGGCACACACAAGGGCCGATCAGGGGAGCTCGCACTGTTGGCTCAGCCTTCTGCTCGTCCTCCTTGGGCGAGTCCGGGCTGGCCAGCCTTAGAATCAGCAGCAGCCTAGCTCAGTGGAAGGCCTCAGTGACTGGCAGCATCTCCATTTGCACGGGTTGGAGCCTCACCTGGCCTTCTTGGGCTCCAAGGCGGCGTCGGAGGGGGAGGGCGAGAGCGGCTGGCCGTGCCCCTCCCTGCAGCCCGCCAGCCCTGGCCTGTCAGCCAGGTCGCCGGACGCTGCTCTGCTGGTGCTGGCAGGAGCGCGGGCAGACACCTGGCGTTGCGCTTGCGCGAGGCGCTGGCTGGCGGCGTGTCGGGCTGCTTCTCGGCCTCCGCGGTGAGGCCATCCTGCTCAGGCCGCGCCGGCGCCCTGCCCCGCTGCAGCCGGGACGTCAGCGCGCCCAGCCAGCCGCGGCGCTGCGCGTACTTGACCAGCGAGGCGGCGCCCGCTAGAATCACGCCCGCCGTGAGCGCCTGCATGGCAGGTGCATCCTGTGGTTCTCGGACGGCAGCGGGGCAAGCGCGGGAGGATGGGCGGATAGAGCGAGTATGGGTGTGCCATGGCATCAGTTGATAGCAACGTGAGGCGCACAGCAAGTCCGGTTGAGCCGCGAGGCCGGTCGAGACATCGACAACGGTAAAATTGCGCAAGCATTGTTGCTGCTGCTGGCGCCTGCGTCAGGCTATGCGTAGCTCCGTACCTTGGAGTGCGCATCCACGAAGGAGCGGCCTTGGCGGTGGCCTGCCAGGCGCGTGGTTGGCGACTCTGCGCGCGGACCAGATGTGAAGCCGGCCACGCCCAGTCTTTTGGCCCGGAAGCCGATCGACTGCGTAACCGCCGACTCCTCATCGTCGCTCAGCGCGTCGAAGCGATCCATCGCGCAAACTTTCTATTGCCCGGAGAGATTTGGTGTTTTGGGGCGTTGTCGAGTAGGCCATCAATCCCAAGATCGACCTTCCGCGTCCTGAGCAACATTTGAGCAAGCTTGAACTTGGCATCGCTCCCGGCACATGCCCCGCAGCTGAGCTCTCCATCCGCCTTGGAGCAAGAACGCGATTAAGCATCGGCATCGAATTGCGCCTTCACCGTCCGAATTGCGCCTTCACCGTCACCTCCCTCCGCCGTTGTGCGGGCGCATTGTGCTCCTCTGCACCTTTCTAGCTGAATCTACATTGACTTATAGCCGCTCGCCGCCATCAGGCGGCCGGCAAGTGCATGCCGACTGCCTTCCCTGGGCTGCAGAGCGGGTGAAACCGCGATTCGCCAGCCAGGGAGGGGCCTGAGGCGCAACAAGAGCTGCCATGCCCAGCCAGGTGTGACTGCATGCTTTCACCGCCCAGCACGGGCCAGAGCTACACAGCCAGCTCCTGGCCGGTGCCTCTCAAGGCAGGCAGGTGCTTATCTGCCTGAGGCTCTTCGTACCCATCATCCCAACGAGCTGCGCTTCAGCTGCAGGGAGAACGCAGGGCGGTGGTCACCAACAAGGGCATTCCCCCCTCACCGGACAAGAACCGGCGCGCCGTCTTTGACATCCAGGCGGCCAGCGATGCAGCCGGCGACTGGATCAGGACCGTCAGCAAGGCATCTTCGACCCATCCACACGTTCGGCCGCCAAACATGGACAAGTCGTGAAAGCCATATGTGCTGAGGCGGGGCGTGTCGCTTAACCCCAGGATCTGGAGCGCCGCTTCGGCCAGGTGGACCTGGTCAAAGTGGACGGCGGCGGCGACATGGACAGCCCGCTCAGGGAGCTCGGGCGGAACATGAAGCAGATCAGCCCGCTCAGGGTCATGGACGCTCAAATCAAGGTGTGGGCTTCTGAGCGAGCATGCGCGCAAGCGAAGCCTGCACGCATGCCAGATGGCTCCCCTGCGGCTGCCGCCGAGCCCACAGGGACTGCCTGCTGGCTTTTCATACATGCGGCACCTAGCAGGAAATGCAACCGGCTGCCTCTCCAGTCCTGCTGCATTGATCAGGAGGCATGTGCTGCCGCCTTCCACCGGGCACGAGCACACGCCAGAGGGTCCGCTTGCTGCCGGCGCCGCGGCCGCCAACACCAGCCTGCCCTCCTGCCCAAGCGCAGAATTCCATGAAGGAGCTGATGAAGGCCAACTCGGGCAAAATTGCCGCCACCGCCGTTGAGGCCGGGCTCTACTGCGCGGCCTTCCACCATGTGAAGCAGGGGGCAAAGCACGCCACGCGCGGCCGCAAGCGCGTTCCCCCAGCTCCCCCTCCCCTCGGGACTCCTGCCTGCTGCAGCCGCCGGGTAGGCGTGCTGCAGGCCCTCTGTTGTCTGCGGTGAGAGGAGGTGAAGGGGAGTCTCAGCCCAGCTGAGGCGCTGTTGCTGCACACCACATCAATCGCACAGGGCAGCATGCACCTGCCCTGCACTTGCAGGCGAGGGGGCGCTCACCACAGCAGCAGCGCCGCTGCCAGAGCTTCAGGTGCTCGCTGCTCAGGAAGCAGCCAGGCCCGGCGCGTGGGGCCGAGTGGGTGCCTGGCAGAGAGCCTGCGGAGCCTGAGGGGCTGCCCTGCAGGTACTCGGGTCCCACGGTGCGCTACCTCTCAGACGTGATGATGCCGACGGGACTGTACGGTCCCATCTTCGGCTTCCTGATCCGCCTGACCCTGCCTTTCTGAGCCTCCCGCCGCAGAGCAGACAGCCGGGGCTGCCCACTGCCCACAGGAGCCGCGCGTGTGACTGCCCGCCAGACTGCTGCTGCCCCTGCCCTGCGCATCTGCAGGTGCCGGGTCTTGATCATGTTGCGCCGAGGTCGTGCCTTGTCGGGCACAGGGCTTCAAATTGCAGCTACAGCACGCTCGCAAAGCCAGGAAGACGCGGCAGCAGCGGCTTGCAGCGCCTGAGGCTGCGGGCACAGCCCGCCTGCTCTTCCAGCGTTTCCCTGGGCAGCAGGCAACCGCTGGTGCCGTGCCGTGTGCGGGGCGCAGTGTCTGTGACCGCTGTCTGACAGGCAATGGCCTGGCACCTTACAGCTCGCCCACTCTCATTCTGGTCACCAAACACTCAGTGGTTCACAGCGGTTCATGTGAAGACCTCACGAACGCACGGGTCGTCATCTCAAGTCAAGCGCCATCAGCGTGATGGCTGCTAGGCATCCGCCCAGCTGCCCAGCAGCGCTCACAAACAAGGGTCCCGCTGCCGGCGCTGCTCAGCTCAGCCCCATTGTGGGACTCGGCCACTCCAGCCTGCCGGCTCGGCGGCTGGCGCGATGCAGCGCCCCGGGGCCTCCGCAGTGCATGCTTTGTCGCGTGCGCGTGTGGACAATCAGGCGGTGGTGGGCACGCGGCAGGCGGCTAGCTTGGCGGCGGCGGCCGCGGGCGGCGGCGGTGAGCCAAAGTCGGGCTGCAGGCCGAAGCGGTCGATGTCCGTGCGGGCGGGGGTCAGGTACTTGCCGATGGTGACGGCCAGGGCGGAGCCGTCCTCCAGCTGGAAGACGCCCTGAATCAGGCCCTTGCCATACGTCCTGCAAGCCATCGGCGCTGCTGAGAGAGTGCGTTGCAGGGAGCGTTGCAGAGAGCATCGCAGCGCGCACTTTCGCTTGTCTTCGCTTGTGCAAAGCGAGTTGCGGGAACTCTGTTTGTGATGCCTTAAAAAAAGTGAGAAATGTGGTCAAGATGGCTAGAAAAAGTAGTTTGCGTTTGGGTCGGTCCGCTTCAATCTCTCTTGACCGGAGCACCGGAACAAAGCACGGACGCAACTTCAGAGAATTTGACAGACGGCAAACGCTGGCACAATGCATCGGCTTCCGCACCGTCGAAAGTCAGTTTTCGCCGGTAAAACTGAAAAAGCGATTACTGACAAACTCTCCATCGCCCTGAAAAGTTCCAGGGGGCTTCCCCAGCGGGCGGCGCCCCACCTGTGGCCGACGAGCACCGCCCGGCAGTTGTCCCGCAGCGCGCCCGCCAGGATCTCGCTCGCACTCGCGGTGCGTTCGTTCACCAGCACGCTCAGCGGCGCCCGCGACAGCGCGGCCGAGCCGGCGGCCGTCTTGCGGGACCAGCCGTCGTTGTCGAGCCGGTTGACGATCGTCACGTCGCCTGTAACGTCACACGCCCGAACCGCGGTGAGAGGGGCTGCCAGGCAGATCAGGGGGGAAGGATCAGGGGGGGAAGGGGGATGGGGTGCTGACGAGCGCGAGCTTGGAGCTGGGAGGCGGCGCAGGTGCGGCATGCTGCCAGGCTGGCGCTGACTTCCAGGCAGAGTCCTTCAGTGCTTGGGGCAGAGGAGGGGGTGAAGGCGCTGCAGCACAGCCGGCGTGTCTGCTTCTGCAATGCAGGACACTGGCAGATGCAGGCGCAGCAGCCATGGGATCTATCTTGTCGGCTGCATGCCACCGTGGCAACAGAGCGGTTGTAACTGTCGCACCGTCCAGGAACAGCCTGGCGACCTCGACGCCCTCCTCCACCAGCCCGCCCAGGTTGTCCCGCAGGTCGAGAACAAACTCCTGCGCGCCCTGGGCGGTTAGGGCCCTAATCGCCGACGCCACGTCCGGCTGCGTGCGGGCGACGAACTTCTGCAGCCGGATGCGGCCGACCTACAGGGTTTCCGCGCCGCGACCCTCAGTCTGCTGCGGCGAGGCTATCGTGGGCGCAGCCGCCGACAGAAGCTGCCTGTTGATTCGGGGGCTCTGCGCAGGTCGCTCACGTGCAAGGTCTTTCCAGTGGCGGCGTCCACAAAAAAGCGCAAAGGCTGCGGTGCGGCTGGGCTTGGAAGGCTTGCGTCAGGACGCAGCCAGGCCCAGCGAGGCTGCCCAGAGAAACTCGATTTCCCGTGTATCTAGCAGCTGTGCTGGAAGGACTGAGGTGGAAATAGTGCTGCAGGGTCTCCATGGACGAGCAGTTGCGGCCCAATCGACCAACAACCAACATGCCGTCGTTTGTTCCCATTTGTCTGGGAGGAGGCTGGCTGGCGTTGGGGGGAAAGTCGCGGCGGGCGTTGCAGCGACCACTGTGGTGCTTTGCGCAGCACCAGGGCAAGGAGCAGCAATGAGGGGAGGGGTTCTGAGACGAGGCGCGCCTTGCGGCCGCCGACCTCCACGAGCTGAGAGGAGACGGGCGACGGCTCCTGCGCGGGCGCCGGCCGCTGCAGCCGCACCTCCTGCAGCTGCCCGCTGCCGGCCTTGCGCACCTGCTCCCATCCACACACACTGCTGCTCAGCTGGGCTCCCCGAGTTTGTGTGAGGAACAGCTGGGCTACCCTCAAACAGGGGGCGTGTTTCATGCTCATGCCCGCACAAGCTGCCTGTGTAGCAGAACCACGCCTCGCGAGCATCGCGGCCGCGAGCTGCATGCACAGATCGCAGAACAGCTGCCGGGCGCCTGCCGCGCTGCCGGCAGCCTCGTGCTGCAGGGAGGCTCCTGCTCTCCGCCTCTGTCAGCTCTTTCCGGAAGCAGCGAGGCTGCAGAGGGGGGGGGGGGGGTGCACCGTGACAGCCACAGATTCGGGCGCGTCCGGCGAGTCCTGCCCCGATATCAGCGCGGCCGCCTCGAAGGGTGACTGCTCCGAAACTGGCTGGCCCTCCACCGCCACCAGCTGGTCGCCCTGCTGGATGCCCGCCTGGCTGGCGGCTGAGCTGGAGATGAGGCCCAGCACGTACAGGCCCGGCTGCAGGGCAGGCAGGCGTGTCTTGATGCAGGGAGCATTCTAAAAGGCTTGCTGGTAACTGACAAGGCTGGGGAAGTCAGCTCTCAGCATGGTTAGCTTGCGCCCAGGCAGAGTGGAGGCAGGAAGGGCAGTAGACCAGGAGCGAGCTTCGATCGAAAAGTCTCCTGGCCGTTTGAAATTCCCGCCAAAAGAAGAAACGCCCGTTTCGAATTCGAATTTTGGCGGGAACAATGAGGCACGCGCCTGCGGCGCGCGCAGGTCCGTCTTCTCCTCCAGCTCCGCGGCCGTGCACAGGTTCAGGCCGACGCCGGTGATGTCGTACGCCTGCATGGCGGCGAACTGCGGGGCGGAGATGAAGCGGGTGTACGGGTCGGCCAGGCCCTCCGCCAGCATGCGCTTGATCGCCCTGCAGCCACAACAGCCTCATGGAAGGCTGGAAGAGCTTCCAGGGGCGGGTTGCGACAACAAGTTTTGCTTGCGAGAGCTGACATGGGCGATGGCCATGACATGCGAACGGGCATGAGCCGGCAAGGCCACGCTGCCCGCATGCCGAGCCGTGGCTGCATTGATCGCCGAGTCCGCCCGCCGCCGCGGCCGCCCAATTCGCCCCTCACAGCTGAGGCACCACGCAGCTGTCACCCAGAAACGCTCTCTGCAATCTGGAAAGGGACAGCGCCCACGCACGACCATCCTGATGTCCGCGAGAACCCAGAGTCCCGCTGCTCAGATCAGCCGCGCTGCTACACTGGTAGCCCTCTGCGGCAGCGGTAGACAGGCAATGGTGGCACCTGTAGGCCGCCGCCTTGTCTCGCAGCGGCCCCGCGAGCACCGCGTCCCGTCGCGCCGCCCACGCCTGCTGGTCAAAGCCGGAGCCGCGCGCGTCCAGGTACTTACGGGCCACGACCTCCCACACCTCTTTGACTAATTCTCGCGCCTCCTCCTCCTCTGCCGCTGCCTGCCGGGCCGCACCGTCCCCCGGGTGCCTCAGCGGCGTGGCGAGCGGCAGTTGTGTGGGGGTAAAAGGGATAATTGATGGAATGTGACTAATTTCACCGGTATTCGCCCCGCCACATAAGCACCCCGACTAGCAGGCTGGCAGGCGCGCCAATGCCTGCCGCATGCGTGATGGGCTCCGCCTTTTGCGGCTGGAGCATGCACGCAGGGCGCTGTGACCGGTGGCGGAGGCATGGGCTGCAAGGGCCCAGCCGGGCGCCTCACCTGCTGGGCGTCCCCCGGCCCTCCCAGGCCGGGCAGGCGGGCGGCGAGCTGCCCGATGGCTGCGTCTAGCCGCGCCTCTAGCCGCTGGAAGGCCAGCGACAGCCCCTCCTCGATCGCACTGCGGCTGACCGAGGCCGCCTCCGCCACCAGCTCCTCTTGCCCCGTCCTGCCGCAGCGGCGGCGCTCTCGCTGCGGCACTCTCGCACTGCCGGTGCAGAGCTGGGCTGGCAACCAGAGGAGATGCGGGCAGCGCACCTGGCCGACTCGAGGGCAGGGCTGCGAGCTGGGAAAGCGGTCGCTGGGCTGCAGGCGAGCAGCAGGGCCGCGAGTGCGGCAGCCGTCGATCGCCACAGGCCGCCTGCCAGTGGGCATGCACCGCTTGAAATCCAGATCAGCCGTGGGGAGAGGCTGGCTGGGTCGCTGGAAGAGGGGTGCCAGCTCACCTGTGAGCCCTGCCCAAGCATCGCCATGCTGCAGCACGCCCCAGCGCCGCGTATCTTTTCCGTTTGATCCACAGCTGTCGACCTGCATGTCAGTGTTGCATGGTCATTGAAAGCTCAGAGCCTCTGCTTCAGACGACATGTGCAGCGATGCGCGCCTGTCGTCCGGCGGCCGCGCGGCTGGCGACCGGCTGACGGGCGTGCGGCCGGCTGACAATGGCCAGACGGCACAGCCGCGCACTGACTGGCGAAAAGACGAGCGCTCGGAAGTGCAGACTGGGCTCACGATTCTGCATGGCCTTTTTGCCGGCGATGCTAGCGCAGATGCAGGCGCATTAATGCGGGCGGGTCGTGCTTGGGATCTGCAGCACAGTCTGGCCTCGGTCTGGCCTCGATCTGCGGCGTGCGGCGATCGCCGAAGAGCTCGAGTCAAGTGCAGGCTGGAGGCGAAAGCAAACGCTCTGCCGCGCGCCTGCCCTTCGCAGATTTTGCAGCCATGGCTCGCTACTGGGACGACGCGGTGGCGCGTCTCAGCGACGCATTCGACCGCAGCAAGGCGTACTCGCAGGAGCACCCGTACGCGGCGGCTGGGATCGGCGCCGGCGTTCTGCTGGGTGGCTGGCTGCTGGTGTCGTCGGGCTCCTCGCGCCGAAAGCGCGACTACCGCCGCAAGCCGGCGACCAGCGCGCTCTCTGGTGGCGGCATCCAGCGCGAGAAGGTGCAGGCAGTCTACGACGACTACCATGACGCCTTCGGCAAGGGCGCGGGCGAGGGGATCATCGACCGCAGCCGCACCACGGGTGAGCTTGTGCCCCACGCCACACCTGGTGGTCATTGGGTGCTGTGATCAGCGACCACATCGCGCGATCGGTACTCAGGGCCGCTCACAACGCGCGCGCTTTCCCGCCCTGGCGGCCGAGGTCCACCCGCTGCGGTCCAGCGGGCATCGCTTCCTCCCTGGGGAAGCTGCAGCCGATCATGGCCGCCTGTACACGCCGGTTGCCGTGCGCTTTCCTGCGATTGGCGCGCGCTGAACGGCTCGGGGCCGCTTACTGTCCGCAGAGCTCGTGGACACGTTCTACAACCTAGTGACCGACCTGTACGAGTGGGGATGGGGCACGAGCTTCCACTTTTCGCCGCTGCTGCCGGGTGCGCGCCTCCCCTGCGCCTGCCAGCAAGCATGCCACTGGCATGCAGCCGGCCGAGCGCCAGCTGGCTGCCCTGCAGGCAAGGACTGGGCGGCGTCCGAGGCGGCCCACGAGAGCCGCATCGCCGCCGTGCTGGGCCTCAAGGCCGGAAAGAAGGCGCTGGACGTCGGCTGCGGCGTCGGCGGCCCGATGCGCACGATCGCATCCACGAGCGGCGCGCACGTGACTGGCATCACCATCAACGACTACCAGGTCAAGCGCGCCAAGTACCACAACAACAAGGCGCGCCTTCTGCCCCTCAGTGTGCAGCAGCATGCCCGCAGCACAGTGGCCTCCCCTTGGCCCTGACGTGTGCCTGCGCGCCTGCAGCTGGGCGTGCAGCAGCTGTGCGAGCCGACGCAGGGCGACTTCACCAAGATGCCCTTCGCCGCCAACTCCTTTGATGGCGCGTACGCGATTGAGGCCACCTGCCACGCCGCCATCGTGCGCCCTCTGCTGCCACACAGCCGCCTGTCGACGCCTTGCCTGTTCGGCCATGCCCTCGAAGCAGCCCCGCCACACCACCAACCTAGCCTGCCTGATTTACCTCCCATAAGCAAGCAGCTGAGCTGCGGCACGCAGCCCCCCCCCATGCTGCCATCAGCGGCACTGTTCCGTCGCGCCCCTGTCACAGTACCCTCTGCGCCTGGAAGCCAAAGACCACGAATTTTGGGAAATCTAAGCACGAATCCCAGGCGGCGGCTGACCAGCAGCTCGCCCGCCCTGACCGCAGCTGAAGGAGGTGTACGCCGAGATCTTCCGCGTGCTCAAGCCGGGCGCCCGCTTCTGCTCCTACGAGTGGGTCTCCACCAAGAGCTTCGACCCGGCCAACCCGCAGCACGTGCAGATCATCGACGAGATCAACTACGGCAACGGCCTGCCGGTGCGCCCCCCCAGTCCCCCCCCCCAGTCAGATGCAGCACCAGCGCGCCTGCCATTCGGCGTGATTGCGGCGAGCTGAATGACTATAGTAGCTGCCCAAACCGCCTGCCAGGGTGCATGCCTTGGTTCCGCCGGCATGGAAGCTTGGGGTGTGGGGGCGCAGAGTGCTCAGGCGCTCGGCAGCACTGGAACATGTGGGCGGGCCTTGCCTCACAGCAGGGCAGCAGACGCAGCCGGGGCGGTGCGAGGCATCCACCATTGCTATTAACAGAACGCCACGCGGCTGTGCTGCGCCGCACATTCCCGCCGACCTTGCGGGGCCGCCGCTTTGGCACAGCAGCTTGGCAGCCGTGCGCGAATCCCAACGCAACCCCCTCATTGCTGCGGCAGGAGATGCGGACGTACAAGCAGGCGGAGGAGGCCGGGAAGGAGGCGGGCTTTCGGCTGGTGCACTCTTACGACATCGCCACCGAGTCGGTCGTCGCCGGCCCCTGGTCCGCTCCCCCACCTCCCCCACAGAAACGCCCGCTTTCCTGCCCCTCCAACTGCGCAAGTGGAGATGGCCCCCCTGCCTGTGGGATCAGCTAGCACTAGGGCTCTCGGTTGGCACTCTAGCTGCTCACGGCAGCGCCACAAGCGCCTGCAAGCTTGCAGCTCTGTCAACGGGAAAAGATTTTCTTCTCCTCCTATCGGCCCTTGCTAAGCCGCACGTGCTGCGGCCCTGCCCAGCCTAAGAGAGGCTGCACCTGTGGTCAAATAAATTGCACAGAAAAGCAGGTTTTGCCGAGTTTAGCCGCCGCTGCCGCTGCCTGCAGGTACTCCAAGCTCGCCTGGCTGCGCAACTCCAACCTGATCACCATCAACCGCTTCCTGGTCAACCTGGTGTCTGCGCTGCGCATCGCGCCGGCCGGCATGCGGGATGTCCACGAGATGCTCGTGCGCGTGGCCAACTCGCTGATCGCGGGCGGCGAGTCCGGTGCGTCCACCCCTGAGTTTCGAATTTGACAATTTGAATTCGAATTAAGAATGAAGCCATCAGCCCCTGCCGCATTATGAGCCATCATGGCTCAGGAGTCTGCCTGGCCTGCACAGTGCAGCAAGGTTTGCTGCAGCCCCTCATGACCTGGCAGAGCAGCTCAGCCGCGATTGCATGCAGTTGTCATTGGAGCAGATCTGGCAGAAAGGGGTTGATGCCGCTTTATTTGCTGCTGTGTGCTGAGCTGCTCCCCATTCCCCTGCTGCAGGCGTCTTCAGCCCCATGCACATGCTGGTCTTTGAGAAGCCGGCCGAGAGCGACGGGCAGGAGTGAGCGACTTGTGCTTACCCAGCAGCGGCCAGAAGGCCTCCATCGCCGGAAACAGGCCTGGCCGCTGCGCCATTAGAGGGCCTGGCGCGCGAGAGGCAATCACTAACGCTGCTTGTGTGCGCCTGCGCATTCCCTTCCACCGGATTGCAGCACGGCCCCTTGCCTGTGCAACCGCAGCTGCGTGAGGCCGCCTGCTTTTGCTTACACGCGTGTGTGCCTCCCATTCTGACTGACAACGCTGCGAGGCAGAGTGGGCTGCTGTCCGTGCGTGCATGCGCCCAGCAGCCGCCGCTAGCAGCCAGCCGATTAAACGGACGCGCCAAAACGCGGCACTGTGTGCCTCCTCAGCAGGCGGCGGCCCGAGCGCTTCCAGCACAGGCCGCGCCGCACGCGAGCAGTTCATACAAAAGGGGCAGCCGCTGCGGCTGTCTGGTCTGCGAGTACAGAGGCCCTGGCTGTGAGAAAGGGCCGGAAAAGGGGGCGGGGGGAAAAGGGGCGAGCGGCTCGGCTGCACACAAGTGCACAACAATCACATCCCGGGCTCAGCCCTGCTGCTCTGCTGCTGGCTGGAGTCGAGCGCAGCGGCTTCTAGAACAGCTGTCAGATAGCCACAGCATTGAGCTGCTCCCGTGCGGCTGCCATGTGTATGCGTTTGTCCTCTCTACTTGGCGGCCGGGGCCGGGAGGCGCAGGCTGCCCTTCTGGTGCCTCATCCGCTGGTAGTCCCTCCACCTGCAGGGCATCATCGGCCACGTTGTTATGTCACACCCTGCTATGTTACACGCCTCCTGCCTTCGCTCGCGTGGCGGCGCCTCTCCTTCATTGCATCTCCTTCCCGCTGCGCAGCCTCCAAGAAACTTTCGCGCAGGAGGCCTCATGCGGCGGGTGTGTTGACCGCTGCTGGGAGGGCAGGCAGGGGGAGTTTGCAGGCTGGCAATGGGCGCGCCTGCGGGCGGCCTTGGCTGCGCGTTCGGCGGTCGCCTGGAAGCGCTGCTGGTCCCTGGAGATGCCTGGCTGCGTGCCGCTCTCCTGGCTCGGCTTGACCGAACCGCCTGCAGCGGCAGGAGGTTAACTCGATCCTCAGCGCCTCCTTCTGACAGCCCAACCGCCGCCCTCCCCCCGGCCCATGCAGGAGCTGTCACTGCTGCCGACAGCTGCTAGCTGCTCAGCACTCGTCACTCGCAGGCTCAACGAGTCGGGGACGCTGCCTCAATGGGGATGAGGTGCCATAGCACGTCTGGGAAAGTGGGGAAAGCGGGACATGAGCCGCACCGGCCGGCTGCCAGAGTGCCCACATGCTGCGCGTGCGGGCAGCCTGCTCCCGCGCGCGCACCTGCGCCTGCCGCTTCTCCCACGCCAGGCTCGCCTCCTGCCGGCCATTGGCGGCCCCGGGTCAGGCCCTGCCTCCTAGCATCGCAGGCGGCCCCGCCACTGGAGCAGCAAGCCCAGCAGCCAGCCCATGCTGCTGTGCATCAGAACTGCAGCTGCTGCCCAGCGCAGCCCAAGGCTCCGAGTAGCATGCGAGCCGCCTCGGTGATTCGTGCTGTCGCCGGCATGCAACTGGACACGTGAGGCGGAGGGAGGCGAGGCGGCGTGCATTGAACACGTTGTGGGAGTGGCCGCCGCCTGACAGCATGAGCCAGGCGTCCACGCGGTCCATCTTGCGCATGACAGTCTCCAGCAGCGTCGCCTGAGGAGCCGTCACCCTGGCAGCAGCGGCAGGCACGCGCGCTCAGACCCGCCGATGCTTCTGCTGCTGCTGAGCGGCCCTTGAAAGGCTTCCCCAGACGGGGCACTCAGAGGCGGGGTGAGGTGCGCTTTCGAGCTCGGAAGCCAGGCGCCTATGACTGCCCCCGGACGGCTGGCGCCTTCAGAAGGGTAGCTTCTGGCGCTTGGGCGCTCGGCAGGCGGGTCTTGCGCCCTCGCACCGCTGTCACCATTGGCAGCCAGCCAGCAAGTAGGTAGGCGGGCAGGCGGCTTGGGGGGCCGCTTGGGGGGCCGCAGGGGGGTGCTCTCACCAGTGGATGCAGTTGACGGGGCACGTCTCCATCGCCTCCGTCAGCGCCTCGTCGGTGTCGGCGCCCTGCGCGATGGCGCGCGCCCGCCCCTGCTCCTCCCACTGCATCTGGAAGGTGCGCGGGCAGACGGCCACGCAGTTGGTGCAGCCGATGCAACTGATCTCGTCCACAAAGACCTGCAGGATTTTTAAACCATGTGAGGGGCGGTCAGGTAGTGTGCGAGCGCATCACTAGGCAGCCAGCCTGGCCGGTCGCATGGCGGCCCTGCCAGGCTGCCACAGCTGACAGAAGCCCAGCTGGGTGGTGTTGTCCGCGTCTCCTGCTTGCAGGGGCTGCCTGCTCACTCGCCTGGTCTGCTTCAAAGCGGTCGTCCCTGAAGGGGTTGACTGCCAGGCGGGAGAAGCCGATGAGGGAGTCGTAGTCCGCCCGCCGGTCCTCATCCATCAGCGTCTGGCAGATGCAGACAGACTCGAACCATGAGCGGCCGAGCTGGAGCAGACGCGAAGCCGGCAGGCAGCGGTGGCGTCTGAAGGCAGCCCACCTCGTACATCTCGTTCAGAAAGGTGGCAAACTCGTGCGCCTCGGCGCTGTCCTCAGCAAAGTCGGGGTGGCAGTCACGCATCGCTGCATGGTAAGCCTTGCGGATGTCGGCCTTTTCGGCCGTGGGGTCCTGCAAGGCGGTGCGTGGCGTCGATGTGAGGAGTCCGGCTGCCGAGACGCGCAGCAATAGAGCAAGGAGGTCATCTGGATGGTGAGAGTGCAGAGCGCAGCTCACCACCCCCAGAATTGAATAGTAGTCGTCGCCCTCCTCGTCAAACACGGAGCCCGCCAGGTAGTCCACGTTCTGGACGCCGGGGAAGGCCGTCGCACGTGAGGCCGGCAGCCTGCTGACAACGAAAAATCAGATACTTGCAAATGCGCGGCCAGGGCCCGGGAACGCCTGTCGCGCTGCTCAGCTGGCTTCTGAGAGCCCCGGCGCCTGCCTTCCGGCGCTGGACGCGACGGAACGGCGCACCTAGGCCGGCCAGCACGGTTCCAGGTTTCCGACACCAGGCCCCTTGCGCAGCCGAGCCTGTGCGCGCCGGCGCCGGTGGCAATCGACCGCGGGTGCGCCGCTGCGCTGGGGGTTGGTGCTGGCCCGGCGTCAACCGCGCGGGCGCCGTGCGTGGCGCACGCCCTCATTTTGCGATGCCGGATTGTTGGCAGGTGCTGGCTGTCGAATGGGTGGGTGATGGTCGCGAGTGCGTTGCTTTTTGTGTGAGTCGGCTGTCGGCTCTTAGTGCGCTGTGTGATGCACGGCTGCCCGGGTGTGAACAACCCTGAAAGCCATCAAACCGCTTCAATGCTCAAAATGAATGGAGCACGGTCGGGTAAGAAGTGAGGGAAGTGAGATGCAAAGCAGCCGCACAGAAGACGGGGCGACACCGCGCTGGGTCGCATGTTCGAGCAAACTCATGATCTGCCCTGCAGTAAACATCTGCTTGCAGTTGCACTTGTCTCTTCACATTCTGTCTCCACTCCTTCTCTCCTTCTTTCGTCTTCACTTCACCTTGTTGTCTTCTCTTTCAACTTCCTCCGCATGTTCTTGGTTTAGGCGGCGGCTTTAGAAATTCGATTACACGAACTCTTCTTGTAACCCGCGCTTTCTGCCACAGCCAGAAAACGTACCCCCCACCATTTCTTCCAGCTTAAAGCAACATCACTCCGCGCCCAGTAAACGAACAGGAAAGCAAGCAGACGAAACTTAGTCGCGATGGCGCCCGTCACCTTTGCCACGCCCACGGCCGAGGAGGCCAAGCAGTTCCCGCGCGAGTTCGCGCTGCTCACGCAGGTGCCCGGCTACGAGCAGGGCCAGGTCGACTCGGAGGTGCGCGTCTCGCCGGCGCCAGCCCTTGTCACATGCCGCTCGCCGCTGTGCGTGTCTGCTCAGTCGCCGCCGCGTGTCCTTTTGCTTTGTGCCGTGGAGAGCTACAGCACCTGTGATTCACGCAAGCAGTGGTCCCTGTCGCGCTTTCCTCCTGCCCCCGGTGACGCGTAACGGCATGCGGCCACATGCGCGTGCAGGAGCTCTCCAAGTGGACGGCCAAGTACGGCACCGGCGCCTCCAACTTCTCTGGCAGTGCGCCTCTTGCACTTTCCCCAGCAGCACGGTGCCGGAAATCGTGGTGTATGTCATCGCGATGCCGCAATCTTCGCTCCTAGCCAGTGCCCTTCTATCGCACGCTCTGCTACGGATATCATCCGAGCAGAGGAGCAGCAGACCGTGCTGTACGGGCGCACGGCAGCGCTCGAGCGTCGGGCCGCCTGGAGCGGCCGCGAAGCTGTAGTGGAGGTTAGTCATCGCAACCGAGATTCCTCGCTCTAACTGTATAGAAATGGCTGTTGCTTGCAGAGACGAGCTTCAGCGAGCTCGCCGCTGCCCTCGCAAAGAGGGGCAAGCAGGTTGGCAGTGGCAAGACTGCCGCCTGGGCCGCCCAGGATGGCTCCGGCAAGATGGAGCCCTGGTCGCACGACCTGCGCCCGCTGACGGATGAGGACATCAAGATCCAGATCACCTTTGCCGGTGGGCACTCACCTGATGGCACACCACCACCGGTGCAGTGCACGCTCTGGAACTGACACAGGCTGCTCCTGCAGGCATCTGCCACAGCGACCTGCACCAGATCAAGAACGAGTGGGGCGAGGGCATCTTCCCCATGGTCCCTGGTACGTCCGCTCGCCTTCCTTTCTGTGTCAATATGATGATTGGCAAGTGCTCGCTGCGTGCATTGGCCCCCTTTGCGTAACCTGCTCACCTCGTCGTGCGGTTTGCAGGTCACGAGATCGTCGGCATCGTCGTCGAGACCGGCAAGAACGTCAAGAAGTTCAAGGTCGGTGACCGCGCCGGCGTCGGCTGCTTCGTCGACAGCTGCCGCGAGTGCCAGTCCTGCAAGAAGGACGAGGGCAACTACTGCAACAAGGCGGTGCGCCTCCTGCCCCCCTCATCAATCAGCTGCCAAAGCTGCGTCAGGGCAACGTGCACCTCAGCCTGTCACCAAGCTCTCTTGGTTGTCCTTGCATGCGCGCCCATGCTGCTCACGCATGCAGGTGGTTGGGGGCACCGCTCCGGCCATGCCCTCCCTCTGTGCCTCACTCCCGGCCCCCTCCACCCGCAGGTGATGACTTACAACGGGAAGCACTTCCGCTACGGCGACCGCCCGACCTACGGCGGCTACTCAAGCGCCATCGTGGTGGCCGAGGACTACGCCTGCACCGTGCCGAAGAACCTGCCGATGGACGCGGCCGCGCCGCTGCTGTGCGCCGGCATCACCACCTACTCGCCGCTCATGTACTACGGCCTCAACAAGCCCGGACAGAAGCTGGGCGTCGTCGGCCTGGGCGGCCTGGGTGCGTCTCCCTCCGCCTGCTCCACTGCAGGCGGGTTTGATTGCTTGCACTGCCCTTGAGGCGGCTGCGGACCAGCTGCTGCTTGGGGAGGCTGCGGATTGACCCCGTAGGCTGCCTATGAGACCTGATCAGCACAGCCGGCTTGTTGCAGGCCACATGGCCGTCAAGTTCGGCAAGGCGCTCGGCCTCGAGGTGTATGTCATTTCCACGAGCGAGAAGAAGCGCGAGACCGCGCTGGCGCTCGGTGCCGACCACTTCATCGTCAGCAAGGACGAGAAGGCCATGGCGGTCCGCCCCCCTCTTTCATCTTCCTCTTCCCTCCTGCATCTTGATAGAGCTGCTGGCTGCCACACACGACTACAGCTTCTGCTCCTGGAACACCAGATGCCTCAGATGTCCTTGCGTTCATCTCGAGAAGCTGTCTGGTTCCATCACATGCCTACAGCTCTTGCCTCGTGCAGGCGGCTCACATTCCGTGCCTTGCTGCCGTGCAGGAGCACATTGAGACGCTGGACGGCATCATCGACACCGTCTCTGCGCAGCACCCGATCGCGCCTGAGCTGGGCCTGCTGAAGACCGACGGCAAGCTCGTGATGGTCGGCGTGCCGCCTGAGGTGCGGCCCTGCAGAGTGCCGACCCTTTGCGCAGCTCAACTGGCACATTTGCAAGCTCGCGCAGCCCTCTGCATTGCGGGTGGGCATGAGCGGCAACTTCTCTGGCAGCTCACTGAGAGCGCGCGGGAATCCGGTCTGCAGAACCTGGAGTACCACGCCTTCTCCATCATCAGCAAGCGCCGCATGATCGCGGGCAGCATGATCGGCGGCATCGGCGAGACGCAGGAGATGCTGGACTTCTGCGGTGCGCGCTCCTGCCTGGCCGGCTGCCTTTCTGCTTAAATAAGCTTCCTCCACTTCGCTGGCCCCATTGTCGCCATGTTTCATTTGCTTTTGCGAGCGCGGGTTTAGGGACGACAGCTGAGCTGACAGCTCACTGAAGTTCGCCATCCTGCTGCGCTTGCAACATTCATTCATTCATACCTGCTGCACTTGCAGGCAAGCACAACATCACGTGCCAGATCGAGGGCATCACAGCCGACCGGATCCCCGAGGCCATGGAGCGGTGCGCCCCATCCCTTGGCAAAATCATCTTCATCATTGCAAGCTCCCCCCTCCTCTGGCATGCGTCACTTACCTGCAAGCTCGGCTCCTGTGCAGGCTGGTCAAGAACGACGTCAAATATCGCTTCAGCATCGACGTGCAGGGCACCATCCTGGACGCCTGAGCTTTCTGCGCTGGCCAGAAGTCTCATCTCTCGTAGATGCAAAGCAGCCGAGCGATTCGCTTCAGTGGACAGCATTGCCTGCCCCTTCCATTTGCTGTGCCCGATGCCTGGGCCTGCTGTTTGACCTTTGGAGCGTGGGTCCGGATGCCTCTGGCCTACATGCGGCCTGCCCCTCTTGGCGGCGCGCTCCTCGTGCTATCAGATAGGGATGCCTTTTGCCTGAGATTGCCCGCGCGGCGACATGACGGTTGGCCTTAGAAAGACACCCACACCGCTTGCAATCCGCGGTTGTAAGCCATTGATGCACATTCTGCCGCTTGAGTTTCACACAACAACACGCACTCTCTGGGAAGCAGCAGTCTGCCAATCCTGTTCGCTCCGGAGTGCCGTGAGTGATTACACACCACACACCTGCACCCTGGCGATGGCCATGCACTCGCAAGACACGCACACTCGCATCTGCTGCTGGAGCAAACTCACAGGCAGCCAAACTCACAGGCAGCCAAACTCACAGGCAGCCAGTTGGTATTCCCACAGTCGGGCATTTACAGCACATATACACCTGGCCCTCAGCCAGACGTTCCCGCCAGGCGCGCCGCCCGCTCCTAGCCTAGCTCAGACGTAGAACATCTGCGTCTCGAGCGCGGCGTGCACGCTGGCGAACTTGACCTGCAGGCCACCGAGCCACCGCTTTTCAGCGCCCGAGCATGCGGCCGCGCTGCTCTTGCGGGCTAGGAGGCATCGTGGCAGGGCGGGCACGCACGTGCATGCTCTGCTTGGCTGCCTCGGTCGTCCCCGTCTCGCTCGTCTCCGGGCGGTCCAGCAGGCAGCGCCCGCGCGCGGCCGCCAGGTGCGCGTCTGCAGCAGGCGGCATCAGGAGCCCCTCAGCGCCTGACAGCCCGCCTCGGCACGAGCGCCTGCCTGGGAGCAAGGGAGGGCGCACAGTAGGCCGGCGGGCAGACGCTCACGCTCCTGGTGCACCTGCAGGTGGGGAGGGCAGCAGCGCAGTGTGTCATTGCAGCTCAGACAGGGGCAGACGGCTGTGGAGCGCTAGAGGTGGATTGCGTGCCGCGCAAACGTGTAGGTCAGGTTGTAGGTGAAGGTCTGCAGCTCGTCGGCGCCGAACCTGCGAGGCCGACGTGTGTGTGAGTCACAATTACAGAAGGGGCGGTCACACTGTCTGCAGCATGCGCGAAAGAGCGGCTGCAAGTGCACGCAGAGCGCGCAGAGGGCGCGCCACGTCCCCAGCATCGCTCCCAGCATTGAACGCGGCACTCCAGCGCCCCTCGCGCTCATGCCTGCCAGGGGCCCGCCCGGCCAAGCAGGCGTGCAAAGGGGAGGGGAGGGTGGGGCCGGGAGGGCGCGCTTGTTCTGGTCCAGCAGGACGGTGTAGTGCGCCGGGCGGTTGGTGCCCTGCAGGCCCGCGTGCGAGTTGAGGAAGAAGGAGAACTCGGTCGGGTGCACGATGGCCTTGTCGACGACGGTGCCCGGCTGCACGTTGCCGTTGCGGTCGCCGTCGTTCGGGTTGGCCGGGAAGAGGCGCGTGTTGTGCCGCTTCTGGACCACGATGAAAGTGAGCTGCACGGCGGCGTACCGGTGGGGTCAGGCGCCGAGGCGGGCGCACGAGCAGCAAGGCCCCGAGCGCGTGGGCTCGATGGCAGCTAAGGTGCAGCGTACCAGAGACGGCATGGCCCAGCTGTGCAGTCTGAGAGGAGGGGCTGGAGTGCGGGCAAGGGCGGGAGCACGGAGGGACAGCACGCGATCCGCGCAGAGCATGGCACGGGTCTGGCAGCAGGAAGGGGGCTGGACACGGCTAGCAGGTGCCCGCGGCTGGTGGGCCCCGCTGCATAGCGTCGAGAGGGAGGAGAGCGGAGGCGGACCGGCGGCGAGTACTGCTTGCCGGTGGCCATCTTGATGGAGCGGCAGGCCTGCATGATCATCGCGACCTCGGCCGCCTGCACCGCCGCGAACTGGCCCTCGCTGACGCCGTCGCGGTAGAAGATGAGGCGGCGCGGCAGCTGCCGGTTGTTGGCGCGCTGGAAGGCGCCCAGCAGCTTGACCACCGCCTCCTGCAGGCTCTGCGGGCAGGGGGGCGGCCGGGCGGGCGTCACAGCCTGTCCTGTTGAGAGCTGCAGACTTTGCTAGTGAGAAAAGAAGGTGAGGGCTGCGGCGGTTGGCTGGCTGCGCGCTTGGTGCTAGCAGATTTGCTGCCGCCTTGCCAGCCAGGCAGCAGAGGGACAGGGCACTTAAGGGTGAGCGGGGCTAAGACGCGGCAGTGGAGGCGTGCCAGGATGATCTCGACGCCGGGCGACTGCAGGCGGATGATGCTCGCGTAGCGCGTGGCGCTCGGGTCGGTGGAGCCGCAGACCGAGGCGATGGAGGGCGCGCGGTCGGACGCGGCCGGCGAGTAGTGTGTCACGTCCGCGCCTGCCGCCACCGGGGCCAGGCATCAGCATGCGAGGCGCTTGATTGCGCGCTGCTGAGCTTGGCGGAGGTGCTGGCGCAGCAGGGCAGGCACTCGGGCTCACAGGAAATGGAAGCTGCAGAGCAGGGGAGGCTGCAGAGGAGGGCTTGTGCTCCTCGTGCTGCCTAGTGCTGCCCACCCCAAGAGACAGCATGCCCACCTCGCTCGAAGCACCAGGCCTGGTTCCTTGCGTGCGCAGCAATGCCCAAAGCCAAGCCGGCGGGCAGCGCACCGAAGACCATGTAGTGCTCGGTCTGCCACTTGGAGCCCGGCTGCGGCTTGAGCACGCAGTTGATGCCGCCCAGCTTGGCGTTGATCTTGAGCGCCAGGTTGGCGGTGTACTGGTCGCGGCGGCTGCCGGAAAAGTCGCCCATGCCGCCGACGCCGCTCGGCTTGGCCACAAAGCACTGCGAGGGGATGCCCAGGTTGGCGTCGCTCGCGCGCTTGACCTGCGTGTAGAGCTCGCTGCCTGCGCGCGGCGGCGGGCAGGCGTCACGGGGCAGGTGCGGGGAGAAGATTGATGCATGGCAGAGCACCGGAATTGCCTGCCTGGAGGAGCGCTGGGGGCGTGGACAGGCAAGGCAACAAGAGCTGCACGAGCTGCTTCCCGACCAGCTGAGGCGTGACAGGGGCAGCAAGGCTGCTTGTGCGACAGACAGACAAGCAGCCAGCCGGGCTGCTTGTTCTGAGATGAGACGTACCGGTGTCGGGCAGCAGCACAAAGATGATTTGCGGCTGCTGGCCCCAGTGGCGCTTGGCCTGGGCGACCGCCTCGGCCATGGACTCGCCCACAAAGGAGCGGCGGCCGTCGTGGTAGATGATCGGCGGCAGGCTGTTGGGCGCGGGCGCCTGCAGGCCGCAGCGGTGCAGCTGCGACACCAGGTCCATCAGGAACTTCTGCAGGGCAGGCGGGCAGGCGCCGAGGGTCAGTGACGCGCCGCACTTGCACCCAGGCCCAAGGACACATCCGTGTGGCTTGAGCAAGGGGGCAGAGCTCTGGGGCCGGGAGGGAGGAGCAGGCTTGCGTGGAGCAGGTAGGCAATGCTGGCCTGCAAGCTGAAGGAAGAGGGGCATGCGCTCCTGTGTGTGCCACTGATGCTGACAGAACGAGCCCGTGCTGTGTGAGTGCTGAGGCAGGGGCGGGCGCACGGGCAGCGAGGCCGGGTCCTGCGGGTTGCCCACGCGCTGCTCGGGCGCGAAGCTCACGGCCGCGTACGCCTTGAGCGAGGCGCCCTGGCGGAAGCGCACGCCGCGCAGGTTCCAGGCGCCGCCGCGGGGCGCCGGCAGCGTCTGCGCGTACTCCAGCGGCGGCGCCGCCAGCAGGCGCGCCTCCATCTGCACGGCACACGGCACAGGTCAACAGCTGGCGGAGGAGGCGAGGCGGGAGGTGCGAGTGCATGCAAGCGCGTGCATGCTGTTGCCAAATTAAAGTGACATGCTGAAGCCCCCCTGAGAGTGTTGATCAAGCAACGCGCTTCTCAAACAAGCTGCGACCCGCTAAGCAAGCGCTCGAGCCCCGCCCGCCTGCTTCCCTGACAGGCACCGGAAAACAGCCAGCGGCGCGCAGCATCGGCTGCTGGGGCAACACGTGAGACACAGAGAAAGAGGGAATGGGGG
>BHFV01000216.1:0-38098 GCA_003568905.1 Trebouxiophyceae sp. KSI-1
GGGGGGGGGGGGGGGGGGCTCACAGGCGAGCCGGCCGCCGATTCCGAGCGAAGTCAGCGGCCGCAGCAGCAGCTGTGAGCCGCTCGCGACCGGCAGCAGGTGCGCGGCGGAAGGGCTGCGGACAGCCAGATCGGGCAGCGTCAGCGCCGCCACCGCCGCGGGCGTCACCCGCTCTCCCCGCTGCTGCAGCGCCGCCACGCAGGCCATCGTGTGCCAGTCAGGCTGGAAGGGGTACGCCAGGCTGTCCAGCCGCGCCTCCTGCTCCGGCGTCAGCATCTGCGGCCGGCAGGGGAGCTCTCGGCGCCCGGGCTGCTGCAGGCGCTCTCTCGAGCGGGCACGGGCCGGCTTGCTGCCACTTGGACTGTGCGCTGCAAGCCGGCTGGCATCGCAGTGTTGGACGCTGTGCTCCCTGTGGAGCGGTTTTCTCGCTGCAAAAGCGGTGCGCACGTCTCTCCCGGGGCCCCGAAGCACACGGCTGCGGGCGCTGTGCCTCCAGGCGCCCAGCAGGAGGAGCTACTGCCGCCGCCGTTGCTGTTTTTGTAACCTCTGAGCACAGGTTCTATCCCCGACGGCCGCGTTTTCTGGCAGGTTTCTGATTTCTCGCCTCGTCCAGCACTGTGTGCAGGAAGTCGTAGGTCGCCCAGCGCTCGCCCTCCAGGAAGCGGCGTAGCCGGCGCAGCGCAGGGCCGTTGGGTCCCCAGTCAACGCCGGCACCCTCCACCTGGCAGACAGCGCGGGGAGGGTCAGTACGGCACACGCGGTGACTTGTTTATCAAAACAATTTATATTGAAATATATTCTTCAGTATGATTTTATAAACCTTACAAAACATTTTTGCCATTTGCGGTCTAAAATGTACACAAATGTCCGCCTCTTTGATAAGCAGCATGTGGGACGGCGCTGCTCCTGCTTGGCTCGTTGCTCACCCCACACCATTGCCAGACCGGCGGGCGGCACGTTGCTCCGCAGAACAGCTCGCGGGCGGCCGCGGCCATGGCTTGAGAAGGAGGAGGGCCAGCGAACGGGTGGGGAGCTCGGGCGTGCCTTGAAGCCTCCGTACTGAGTGCGGCCGCTGTCCTGGCTGGCGCTGCTGCCGGCGCCGTCGCTGCCCACCGGCGCGTCCGCCAGGCTCCCGCTGCTGCGCCCGCCCGGCCGCAGTCCACTGCCGTCGCATGACTCGCCGCGCTCGACGGCGTCAGTAACGCGCGCCTTCTCGGCAGCTGCCAGGGCGTAGCTCTGCCGCAGCCGCGCGTGCGCGCCCAGCAGCTGCTCCAGCTGCGCCCCGCTCAGCTGCAGCGCCGCCTGCGGCAGCGCGGGCGCCGGCGGCTTGGCTGCCTGTCAGCCTGGGAAAGCGCGGGGGCCGCAGGGTGGCGGAGCCTGCTTGTGACGTTTACGATTCAGGGTTTAACTGAAACGCCAAACCTAAACCATGACACTGCACCCGAAAATTGGCACGGTGGGCTGCGCTGTGGGGACGGCTTGGCATGCGTGTCACAAGGGCGCTGCAAGGGAAGTGAGAGGGCGCGTGGCCGTGCAGCCCCGCCACAGCCCGCGAAGAGGGCCTGACTCTTCCCCACGATGCAGCAAATCTACGTTCGCAAGCAACTCAACCAACTTTGTGACGCTGTTACCTGTTTGTTACAAAAAAGGGACGCCGCACTGCATCTGCGCCGTCGTGTCGACCTCAATGGTGCTGACATGGGGCCAGAATCGCACATGAACCTCCCCATGCCTCATGATAGTAGTGAGTGGTATGACGGTAGAATCATGATAACGTTATAATGATAGTGGTGCAATACAGAAAGTGTCGTTGGAGGAAAGAGCGCACCAGCAGGCGCTGCGCGGTCTCCAGGCCCGGCCGCCGCTCGGAAGGCACCGTCTCTATGGCAGCCGAGTTGAAGGCGAAGAGCGCCCAGTTCCAGAGGCTGAAGCGGGCGATGCTGCAGAGCGATTGGCGACAATTCGATGAGTGCGGATCTGATCTGCTGTGGAGGATTTGCATGCAGATCCACCGCTTGTTCCACATGCCTGATTGATTTCCAAGCATGTGAAACAGGGCAGGGCAGGGCTGTCCGTCGACCCGCCTTCACCAGAACTCTGCATGGGAGGATCTGCATCGAAAGCGCCCTTCCAGTTTCGCCTCTAACAGGCAGTACAGATTCGAGGCTGCGCCTCCCGTCTGGCAGCAGCTGGTGGCTGCGCCATCTGGTGCGGGCTCGTTGGCAGTGCTGCTATGGGCGTTGAGTGCACCCTGGCTGCATGAGCGCGGGCGCGAGATTGCGCACAACCGGAGGGCTTTGTGAAGCAGGAGCTGCGCCCCGTTACCGCCTACCGGGATGCTGCTCTCAGCCCCTGTGGTGCAGCAGCGGAGCAGATGGCAGGCTGGCGACGGCGTGCCTGGCCAGATTGCGCCGCCGCAGCAGCATCGTCTCCCTCAGCTGCCGCCGCGCCTCCTCGCTGCCGGCCGCCGCCTCCGCCAGCCAGCGGCCCAGCTGCGGCACAAACTCCTGGCGGGCGGGCGGGAGCAAAGGGGCTGTCGGACAGCAGGCAGCTTCCAGGCAGCTGCCAGGGGCTGAACCAGGTCCCGCTGCTGGACCCCGGGAAAGCAGTGGCAGAAGCTGACGACAGAAAAGCGTGGCTGCCGTGCGTTCAGGAGCCGCTCTGCTGTCCTCGCTTGCAGCCGCCGGCCGCTCAAGCCTCGCCCAATGTGGGCAGGAAGCAATCTGTCAGCAGATCAAAGTAGCAAGGAAATCGCCAAGGTATGAATGGACCATTCAGTCAAACCCTGTTACGCTAACTGCAAACGCCCGGTCGCTGGGAGAACCGGTCATTCCCTGTGTTTTGGAGCGAGAACTTACTCAACGAAACCACTTTGCATGCGATTTTCGAAAACCGTCCCCTGAGAGGCCGGCCGCTTACAGCAGGCAAAGCGCTCATCAAAGTGCCGCTTATTGAGGTTTAATTATACGATGAAATAAAGCGCTATACAGCAAACGATATCTTAATATTATTATATTTTTATTATTGTAAACGATTTATTGTACGAGGAAAAGGCGGGAAAAACGCGCCTCTCCAAACCACGTCACCCAGTCGCGCACGTGCCAGGCCAGCACGTCCCCCCGCTCCCCCGCCGACCGGCCCGCGGCGGCAACGTGCTCCGCCAGCAGGCGGAAGCGCTGCAGCATCGCCTGCTGCTCTGCAGCCCGGACCTCCTGCGGGCGAGCGTGCAGCGCCCACTCAGCCGCCCAGCCCCTTTGCAGGGGCGTGTTTTGGAATCCCCACGGGGGGGTTCCTGAGCTTTGCAGGCGACGGGCAGCCCTGACAGCAGGACGCTGGTGGGGCTGCCATGCTTCCGCCCCCAGGGGGCGGCGGAAGCATGGGGTCGAGCATTGACACGGAACAGCAGGCGGAGGCAGCCGCTCGCGAGCGCAGCAGCCGAGCACAGCTGCAGGTGCCTCGCAGGCACGGCATTTGCAGGGAGTGGGGGCGTGCTGCAGCCGCCACACCAGCCCGCATGCGCGATTGGCACCGGGCAAGGTGCCATTTGCTGCAGACACTCCCATGTGGCCTCAAGCGGTGCGCTGAGCATGCTGAGGACAGAGTATGGGGAATTCACCGGCGCAGCGGCCAGGCGCTTGACATGGTCGTCCCCCGCCAGCAGCGAGTCCATGATGACACGAGCGCTCACCCGCGTCTGCCCCACCTCCCAGGCCAGGTCCCGCATGCGCCGGCTGAGCTCCTCGACCGCCTTTTGCGCGCTGCTGATGCCGTCCTGCCAAGGGGCCCCAAGTGATTAAAGAAACTTTAGTTTCTTTTTACTTGCGCTTTTCACGTAAAATTCTATGCTTTTGCAAAAGCAAAGCTTTTGCACAGAGATGTAACTTGTAGATTTATACTTGCACTTCTGGGCGGGTGAGCGTCCGGCTCCGCTGGAATGGGATCGGGAGGCGGGCGCTGGTGGGAGTCGATCGGTTCGCTGCGTTTTGTGGCTTGCTGCTGGCATCAGCCCTGGGCTTTCTTGTGCTGTAGCGCTCGTTTGGATGCTGAGCTTGATGCTGAGGCCCAATTGCTGCCTGAAAATGGCAGGGAACGCCCTTCTGCGGCTGGAAAAGAAACACAGCTTCCTCCGTTCCATTCTCGTGACTGACACGACATCTGACGGCTGCATCTTGCTCGGCTGTCCAGTGGCGAGTCTTACTCCAGCACTGAAGCAGAGCTTTGCAATGCAAAGCACCCACAACAGGCAGCCGCCTGCTGCTGCCTGCTGCAGGGACCGCGCCCGTGCGGGCATAAAGGGAAGAGGAGCGGCGCGCGTCTCCTGGCCGAAAAGCACCACCTGCGCGCTCACAGCAGGAAAAGGGGCAAGGGGAGCAGGGCTGCACCCGCTGGCGCTGACGGAAGCGGCGCTGCGCGTCTCGATTCTTCAGCCGCTGCACCGCCGCCTCGCTCTCTGCGTCCCCCTTGCTGGCCTTGCCGGCCTCGCCCTTCCGCCCGCGCGCCCGCGGCTGCGGCGCCGGCGGCTCTGCCTGCTCTGAAGGCGGCTTGCCGCCGCTGCCTACGCGGCACATGCCCGCTGGCATGCCTCAGCTCCGCCAGCAGAGGCAGCAACGAGGGCACCGGACGCATCCCCCACCTGGCTGTGCTGCTCAACCGGGGTGGGAGGCTCATGCACCTGAGTCTGCACGGCCCATCGGCATTGGCTGCTGCTGCAGCAGCGCCTGCCAGTCCAGCGGCCCCGCCGGCGGCAGCGCCTGCCACTGGGGGACGGCTGGCGGTGGCCCGGCCAGTGTGCCGGAGTGGGCGGTCGGCAGGGAGGCGGCCTGGCCGGAGGCTGCCTGCTGCAGGTCCAGGAAGGCGTCCAGGGAGGTGGTTGGCGCTTTTATGAAGGGGCCGCTGTGCTCCGCTTGCTCCTGCCCTGGCACCGGCACTGCTTGCGAGGCGTGCAGGCCGGCGTCCTGCGCCATCGTTTCAGAGGCTCTGATGGGCATGCTTTGGCGGCTGCAGGCTTCACAACTCGGGGGGGGGGGGGGGGGGCGTGCACCATGCCAGGCAGCTCCGAAAAGTGCAGCTCGGGCAGCAGCGCTGCGCCAGCTTGGGCTGCAAAAGGGTCGGCCAGGAGCGGCTCCGAGGTCCAGCCGAGCCAGGAGGCGTCGCCCATGGCAGCCCAGCTCGGCTACCAGTGCACGGCCGCTGAGTTTGCGGTCGAGAAGCAGATGGGGCAAAGCCAGATGGGCCTAGCGTCAGCAGCTATGGCTGTGCTGCATTCTGGCAGCGCACAATGTCAGACAAACGCGATACATGCGTCTCGGAAAGCGGCTGAAGCGCGAGGGCGCGCACGGTGACTGTCGGCAGCCTCCGTTGCAATTGAGCCATGCATTGGCCGCACTTTGAGGATACCGACAGGGCAATCGTTCGGTGCGGAGAAAGACGCTGACCGAGCGCAGGATTGATGTCAGGTTCAGCCGCAGCCTACGAATTTGGGGCGTGACAGCGGATTGGGAAACCGACAGCGTGTTAGTTCGAAGCGCGAAGCGCGAAGCGCGAAGCGCGTATCACAAGCCATTTGTGTGCCTTGCTTGGAACACGATCACCGCAGCGGTAGGGCGGAAGGCTTTTATTATTGCCGGCAGGTTTGCGGCTCCTGAGTCTGATGGGTCGCGACGGAGGCGGCTACAGAGCCCGCCGCGGGCGACCAGCTGACGCACAATCACGACAGTCCCCACTCGCAGGTGTACTTGATCACAACACCTTGTTACCGCAGACAATTATGCCTGGTATGCCATGCACAGTTCCAAACTCTCCACTTGGCAGTGCAGAGGCGCAGGCCCTGCAGCAGCGTGCGGAGCGCAAGCGAGGTCTCGATGCGCTGCCGACCTACGAGCAGGCCACGGTGCGATGCGCAGGCGCTCACACACCTGGTCGCTTGCTTCAATTCTTGGCTGAGTCGTCAGCCAATGTGCCCGCAGGCGATGTACCGGCAGGCGCTGTCGGGCCACCTGGCCGCCGAGGACCTCGCCAGCGCGCACTTTGGCCTGGCAGAGACGCTGCAGGGCGCGGCAGACGCGCTGGCCTCCGGCAGCAGGGCAGCCGCCGACGGGGAAGTCCAGGCGGCCGAGGCTGCAGCTGGGCCCGCGGCTGTCAGCATGCTGCGTGAGGCAGTGGAGCACTACGACCAGGTCAGCCCCTGCCAGATCTCCTGCTTGTTGTGAAGAAGCCAATGTTGCCAAGAGGTGCAGGCGACTCTTGGCTGCAGGTTCGGGAGGCAGACGGCAGCCAGCGGGCGGACGCACTGGTCAATGGCGGCAACGCGCTGGCCTCCTGGGCTGAGGCAAGCAGCGATAGCATCGAGGCGCTGCAGCTGCTGGAACGGGCAGCCCAGGCGTATCGCAGTGCGCTTGAAAAGGAGCCGGATGCCGCTGTGAGGCTCCCGCCAGTGCCCCTCTCCCATTCTGGCTTGCGGCACAGAAGGGCCAACAAGTATGAGCTTGTGGGCCAGAGCAGCATTTGAAAGTGAGTCTGTGCTGCATATCAGGAAGGAGGGTCCTTTCCAAGCTTGATTGGGCGGTGCTACTAGGAGGCGATGCTGTGATGACTAATGCTCCCGGGTCGGCCTGCAGACGTTCAGCAACCTGGGGGATGCGCTGGTCCAAGCGGCCGAGCTGCTGGTGGGGCGGGGGGATGCTATGACAGCGAGGGACACCTATGGCCAGGTGAGCCGCTGATGGCCGAGCCCAGCCACTGATGCCGGTGACTTGAGCCCCCAGCAAGCAGGATTGCGAATTTTCAGCATTCCATCCTCTTTCCAAGGTGGTATTGCATCTCAAGGAGCAAAATGAGCCGGTTCATCGGTGCAGTGCCCATTTTGGCGGGAAATGCTCGTTTCGAACCAAAACCATCGACAAGGCCTCCTTGCTCTCCGCGCTCAGCGGCAGCCCACAGCTCCACTGCAGCCTGCAGAGCGCCTCACCTGCTGCAAAGACGAGCTTGTTTGGAAGGGCGTGGCGGCGGGAGTAACGCAACGCTTGTCACGCGACAGGCGATGCAGGCGTACGCGCAGGCGTGCGAGCGCAGCAGCAGCGACGAGGGCGACGACCTGCCGGGGCTGCTGCACAACTGGGGCGTGGGGCTGCACTCGGCTGGCACGCACCTGCAGGCGCGCTGCTTTCCTCTTGAGAGGGAGGAGAAAAGCGGTTTTGATGCCTGTTGCCCTTTTACAAAGCCGCTGCAAGCACTGCCTCAAGGGCTGTGCCAGAGACCGTGTGCCGGCTGCTCGGCAGGCAGAACGCTGCTTGCATGACAAACGACTGGCAGAGGGCTGCCATTGCCTGCTGCGGCAGTCCTGCTTTTCAATCAGAGTCCTGAAGCAAGCCAGAGGCTGTCTTCAGGACCCCGCGGCGCTGGAGCAGGCGGCCGCCCGCCTGCGAGCCGCCGCAGACTTCGGCCGCGCCGACACCGCCGTGCTGAACGCTCTTGGCGACACCCTGGCGGCCGCAGCCGAGCGCGCGCTTGAGCCGGCAGCTGCCCGGCAGCTGCTACAGCGCGCGCTGGACGAGGGCTTCCTGGCGGCGCTGCGGGTGGACCGGCGGCAGGCCGAGGCGCTGGTGGGCCTGGGGGAGGTGCAGCTGATGCTGGGGCGGGGTGCGCCAGCCTGGCATTCTCCTGCTGAGCCACCTTCTTGTGAAGAGCCCGGCATGTCAGTCGCATGCACTGCGTGTGAAGCTGCACTTGACAAGTTAGCTCAGCAGAAGCTGCGCTTTACACGCATTGCGTGCGACTGATCTGCCGGGCTCTGCAAACCGCATGGCCCTGCTCGCTGGCGCTGCAGCATCTGCTTTTTTGGAAGCTCGTTGCGGCTGCGTCGTGCCGGCTTGCACTCGCCGTGCAGCGCGGCCTGCAATCTGGGTCAGCTTTGGCCGCAAAGTGAAGCCTGCTGGAGCAGCCAGCTGCGGCACTCCCGATGCTCTCTGCATCCTATTTCTCAGGCTCAAGCCCGCCCTGCTCGTGCTCTCCGCAGGCAGCGCCGGTGAGGAGCGGCAGTCGCACTTCCGGCAGAGCGCGGCTGCATTCAAACAAGCACTGGAACGGCCGAGCCAGCTGGGCGGCTGGTCGGAGCGCTGCGCTGTGCGGTTCAATGCCGCCTGCGCTGTCTGCTTGGCAGGCGATCTGCAGGCGCGGGCCCCACCTGACATCAGCCTGCCTTCATGCCAGGACTGTGTGCTTTTGCTGGAACTCGTCAGCTGCCTGCCTTCTGACTTGCGTGCCTCTCCATCATGGCTGCGTCCTAAGGTGCCTGCAGCTGAAGTTGATGTCCGCCTGGCTTTCGATTCATGCGTTCCAAGGTGTGGCTGCCGTTGCGGCTGCATGTAGGCGGCGGAGGCATTGCTGCGGGCGCTGCTGGCAGCCGGCGGCGCCTCTGCAGAGGACGTGCTGCAGGACGCCGACTTTGCGGCGCTGCAGGGCAGCCAGCTGTTCCAGGAGCTGCGGGCCTCACAGGCAGCGCAGCAGACGGGCTGAAGCTGGCAGCCCCGTCTGCGCGACTTGAATTCTTTTGCGAATGCACTGTTCTTGTAATGTTTAATGCAAGAGTGCCACCGTGGACGTTTGTGCTCTGTCTGAAGGGCTTTCCTGTAAGAGCTTTTCACAGCTACCAGGCCGATTCCAAGGAGACAGCTTGTCACCGATGCCCTAATTCTCAGCAGAAGCAATGACATGTGTCAAGGCGCCTGACACGACAAGGTCTCCGCAACAAAGCGACAGCCATTCATGATGGATACCGCACTCCTGGCACACTGCTCATTACAGCGAGCAGAGCCGGTGAAAGAGCTGGCGCTTGACCTCGCCAATTGCCTCCTTAATTTGCAGGCGGAAGCGGATCGCCAGTATCTCCTCATATGGGATCTTTGGCTCGTCCTTATCATAGAAGGCCAGCAGGCCACGGTCCTCATCCGCGCTTGTGCCCATGCCCAGCAGCTGCTTCTCGCAGAGCATAATCAGCGTCAAGAGCGCTTTGACCTGCGACAAAACTCTCATTAGGGATACATGCAATTGGTAGAACTAGCGATCAGCCCAGCGGCTGGCAACTTGTGGAGCAGCTCAGCACGCGCCGCCAGGCAGGCGCCAATGCTGCAGGCTTTTACCCGGGGAGGGGGCCGCTCACCTCGACATCCTTGGCCAGCGGTTTCTTCAGTGTGCCCAGCTCTGTCCACCCCCTGCCCTGCAGGTCGTCCTGGCTGGCACTGCACAAGATGCGGGCGGCAGCCACAGGCTTCCTCTTTAGCCCTTCAATGGTGCTGAAGTGCACCTCAACTTTTCTACGCAGCCGAAACCAGTCCATTGGCAGTGCCAAGTCCTGCCACTTTGGCAGGACCGTTGGGGTAGGCTTGCCCAGCAGCCCGCAGGCTATCTGCACACCAGATTACGCATCATTTCTGCTCCAAGCTTGTGGTTTGCTGAAATCGCTCCCGCCTGACCCGTCACTGAAGCAGCAAGCACGGCTCTCTGCGGCTCAGTGATTCGGCAGAAACAGACCTGCAGGAGTTCGTAAGACGTAGTATGGAAGTGCAAAAGTCCAGCTGGAGCGCCACTCCTGATGAAACCAGAAAGCAGCAGCAGCCCGCTGTTTCCAATGCCGAGCCAGTAGCCGCAGCCGCCGTTGGCGAGAGTCAGCTTCTCTCCTTTGGCAATGTTCTCCTGGGCAAGCAGTTCATGAGCTGCTGTGTAGCTGCCATCCTCCTTGATCGACATTTTCCAGCTGCAGTTGATCTTGTCATGCGCACTGTGGGCGCAGGCGTCGATGATGGGCAGCAGCAGCAAGAAACCCTCTCCAAACATGTATTCTAGAAAGCTTTTGGAGGCCACAACTGACAGGGCCCAGCCTGCAAGCAGCACACAGCGTCAGCCACAATGAGCTGGCAAGCTTCATGCCCTGAACGTCGATCAGCGGTGCTGTCTGGCTGCAGAGGGACAAAGGTGAAGGGGGACATCACCTAGCTGCTCAGCGCTGATCTGCACACCATCAAATGTGACTTCCTCGCGCGCCATTGCTGAAGTAAAGTCATTCACCCACTCTCGGATCTCCATCAGGCCCTCGAGTGCCGGTTCGTGCTGCACCTCCTGGGTGTCCTCCTCTGACCACATCAGGGGCAGGCTCGGAGGATCCGCGGGCATGCATGCCAGGATGGGCCACCACTCGCTGTCAGCGCCCTTGGTGCGCTCTGCAGCAACCTGCATGTGAGCAAAGCAATTATTGTGAGCAGCGCTGCATGGGCAGTCACTGCCACGACTGCCGTGGTATCGGCTCTACCAGCAGGGCGAGACTCTTGAATGATGACGGCACTCGATCGGGAAACTCGTCGTCAAAGCGGTGCTGCAGGTCTGGGCTCTGCTGCAGGGCCTCCTGGACCTTGGCTGCTGCCAGGTTGCTGTCCAGCGCCTGCTCGTTTGTGAACTTGACCAGGGTCTGGCCCTTCTTGATGTTCTGCAGCAATAATTTTGACCATCAGACCCACAGAAGAGGGCAGGCGGCATTCAAGAGGAGGTCCCCAAATGGGACGACTGGCTACACCTGGCTGGCAATGAGCTTGCGGCCCATCACTGGGTCAGCAGCATCACAGACAGCCTCGCTGCAGAAGCCACCGCCTGCCTGGAGCCAGTCCACGAGGCTCTCAAACTCGGCGCTGCGCTTCTCTTTCTTGCGCGCCAGCCCCTTGGCCTTGGTCGAGGCTGCGGCAGTCAGCCTGGCTGTCCTCAGCACGCCTGCAGTCCGGCAGGCGCTACAGGTCAGCCGTTGCCCACAGGCGCACCACTCCGGCCGCCAGTACATGCCGCGGCGTCCAAGGCCGCCGAATGCAGTGTGCTGCCCAAATGGAATCTCAACAGCCCTTGCGGTGGCTCCATGATTTCGCAGCGCCTTAGCCGCGGCCAGGGGCGAGCGGCGAGACTTGCCCGTGAGGGGGCGCGTCGGCGGCGCGGCCCGCACGCTCAGCGCCGACGCCCGCAGGGTACTGATGCCAAACAGCGCCATCGCGGCTGAATCGTTGTGCTGGGAACTGCAGTGCGCTCGGGTTATCCGCAAGCCTAGGACGCGCCGAACCCAGAGGGCTTGGCGGCGGCGGCTGCAGAAGAAGAGCGGCGGCAAGCGCTTTGTGGACGTGCGCCTACACGATATAGCCTCAGCGGTGTCTGTTCCTTCGACCGGAGCCTAGCTGTGTATAGCTGCGCGCTTTGGCTTTGGAGGGGAGCACTGCTGCTGCGGCTGAGGGCAGGAGTAGCAGCAGAAATGGTATTCGGCTTTCTGGCTCTTGCATGTCTGATGCAGGAGGCGCTCTTGCATGAAAGCAGACAGAAGCTACAATCACGACAAGGGGGTTAGATTAAGCCAGGATCAGAACAGGCGGCACTGCTGCCGCAGCTGGCAGCCGGCCACACCTCTGCAGAGGTTGTGCAAAAAAGCAAGGTGCTAGGCTTTGGCGCACTGCTCAACAGCCAGCTGTCCTGAGAGCTGCAGATCTTGCTTGGGACGCAGCAGCACATGGGCCGCCCTATGCAAAAAGCTCGTTTCTGGCGAGCTTATCAGCGACCCTGCCTCCTTTTTTTCAGCGTGGTGCTGAAGCAGGATTGCCAGCAGAAGCCACAGCCATAACACCGTCTTGGCAAGCAGCAGCCCCAACTTTGCCTGTTGCGCCTTCAGGGGCACAAACATTCTCTGCCGGCTGCCAAGCAAGCCGAGCTGAGCTGGCACTTTGTGTAATGCGCGTCCCTCACTCTACCGCCATCGTGCGCAATGCAAGCTGTCAGGAAGGTAACGCTGCTGCTGCCAGCTCTACAGCGCCGCCAGGCGGCGGGACAGGTCCTCGATCACCTCGCCGATCGCCTCCTTCAGCTGCAGACGGTAGCGGATGGCCAGCGCCTGATTGGGCCGGGGCTCAAATGTGGGCGACGCCAGCAGAGCGCGGTCCTCCTCAGCGGTCGTGCTGGGCAGCTCCAGGTACTCCAGGAGCATGGCGATCACCGCACGCAGCATCCCCGCCTGCACGAGCAAAGTCAGCTGAAAATATTGCTCTCATTGCTGGCAGATCTTCAGTCTTAATCAAATCAGATCAAATCGCAATGATGGATGGCAGGCCTGTAAGCAAAGACATCGAAGGAGAGCCCATTGTGGATGACTCAGAGAATAATGACTGGAAAGCCACTTCTGCTGGGTATTGGTTCCACACAGCAGGATTGATCACCTCGCTGTCCCGCGCCCACGGCATGTCCAGGTCGCCAAGTTGCAGCACGTGGCGGCTGCCAAAGGTGGGTGAGGATGCACTGCAAAGCGTCCGCATGGCAGCTACCAGGCGCGGGTCGATGACAGGCGACCGTATGCCGATGTACATGCTGACCTCGCCGTCTTGGTGCAGACCGAGCTGCTGCAGCGCCTTGGCTTGCCAGGGCTGGGGCGCTGCTGGCCCGAGGCCCAAGCTGTGCACGGCCTGCACCGCAAGAGGTCACATGTATCAGCTGTCACTGGGGCTGCCTTGCAATGGCTGTTGCATCAGCCACAGCAAGCAGGCAAAGGAGCGTGCAGCAGCTTCGAGCCCCAAGCGCTTGCATTGTCGTCAAAGTCTGCATGCTCGCAATTGCTCAACCAAGGCGGGGGTGCCGGAGGAAGCCACTGATACAGTTCAAGCTTCACACCAGCGAAACTCAGGAGATGCTGCCCACCACCAGACATCTTAGAAGGCCAATATCTCACCTCGTAAAGGCGCTTGGCACTGAAGTTGAGCATGACAGCTTCAAATGGGTTATCATCGACGACAAAGCCGTAGTCCAGCAGCAGGTCTGTGTTGGGGAACAGGCCGTACATCGTGGTGATGGGAGTGCCCTCTGCAATTGGCTCCGTAGCAAGGAGTGCTGCAGTGAACTGAGCGTTGCCATCTGAGGTATTCACGACCACGCTGTTGGGCGTGAAGGAGTGGCTGGTAAGGTCAATGATTGGCTGCAGGCCGCTGCGCCCCAGCGCTGTGGGGGCCGCCCTTGTGGATGCCAAAGCCACTGCTTGGCCTGCATTCAACAGAACAGACTTGGACTTGTTGGCATATTGGCGGCTGAGCATTGCCGCGCCTCCCAAAGGGTAGCCTCTCGGTGGCAAACTCACCGAGGTACTTGAAGCCCAGCGTGTCGAGCCTGGGCAGAGCCTGTGCTGTCCCTGTGGCATAAAATTCCTTCAGGCAGCGGAGGCGCCTCTGTGCATGGCTAATGACCTCTGGCAGCTGCAGCTCCTCCAAGTCTTGCGGGTCCCAGAACATGGGCAGCTCGGGTGCTTCGAATGGAAGGCTCCGCAGGTAGCGCTGCCACCAATGACGGCGTGTTTTGTTGGCACGATCCAAGAGTATCTGCAGGCACAGCCCCCGGTTTTGAGCAGTTGTAGCTTTGAGAAGTTGTGATCCAGCATCATCACGCTCACATCAGTCTGTCTGTCCATGGTGAAGCGCGGAAACTCATGACAAGAGAGAATGAATGGGTGACTGCAAGGAAGCACGCCACAGCGTCATCTATGCCTGTTTGCCTTGGCATTGGCAAAAGGATGGCTGAGAGAACTCAAAGCAGTGGTGGGCCACTGGTGGGGAGGGACAACTAGCAGACAACCTGCAAGGCAAATTTAACGGTGAAGTTGAAGCCCTCGTCGCTCTCGTTGCCGAGGTCTATGGGAGGCAGAACAGACGATTCGGCAACCAGCTGGAGCGTGCCAGGCACCACCGCCATGATCTGCCCAGCCTCGATGTCCTGTTCCGCAAGCAGACAGAGCTCAATTTTGCAAAGAAAGCCATGCTGCTGAGGGTCAAGCCAGCACTGGCATGCTGATGAGCAGCACGTGTGAAGTCATTGTTTTTGCTGCAGAGAGTCTTTCTTGCTCTGAGTCTTTCTTGATCTGGCATGCTGCAGGGCAGGAATCAGCTCATGATGACTCACCTCGGTGGCAATCAGCGTGCGGCCCAGCAGAGGGTCGACAGCTGTGTGCACTCCTTCGCAGTATCCGTCGCGGTTCCTCCTGACCGACTTGATCAGCTTCTCGACATCCTCACTCTGTGGGTCCGCTGCCTGAACAACAGGCTGGGGTGCAGCAGCTGCTGCGGGAGCGAGGGGCCTAGTAAACGGCAGCCTCGGCGCCAGCGTGCCTGCGGCAGAGGAGCGGCTGAGGTGAGGGCAGTAGACATGCAGGAGCACTGTCTGTGCGGCGCTGGATTGCACGTGTACCTGGACCGAGGCGCCTTGGCCCGGCGGCCGTTTGCGCGCTGAGCGCAGGCCTGACGCACATGGCCATGGCAGGCGATTGGTTGCGCGAATAATGCGCTGATGACTTGGACCAGAGGTCTTGAGAGGAAGAGCTTGATCCAAGGGCCTAGCGGCGGCCAACGACTTCTCGGCGGCGGCAGATCAGAGTTGCGAGACAGAATCAAGCAAGCCGGCCGGATCCAGCAGGAAGCGTAGTGGAGCAGGAAGCGCATCTTCCCTCTTGGAAGTGCTGTCATGCGCTTCTGTTTTGCTTGCAAAATGTCCATGGCATGCCACTGTCTGGCACATGATTGGCTGCAAGCACCGGCATGACAGCAAACAGAAGCTGCAGTAGGAAATCGCGCACAAATTACAGGCTCAAGGCATTGCCATTTCGTCACGAGCAGCGCGCAAGCAATTCTGATCATGATTGTTAGCCAGCGGCATGGGTGGACCTGGGGGGCTCATAGATCAAAACAGCCGCCCCCGGCCTACTACAGCGCATGCAGCTTGGCCCGTATTCGGCGCTGCGCTGCCGTGACCGCCTCCTTGATCTGTAGGCGGTAGCGCACGGCCAGCTCCTGATTGCGGGAGAGCTGTGCGGAAGCCAGCAGGGCGCGGTCCTCACCAACGCTCGTATCCATGCCCTTCAGCTGGGCCTCGCACACGCCTGCGAGGAGGTGCAGCGCTCTGACCTGCATCCAAACACCCTCGCTTTCAAGTTCAACCTGGCATGGGCCTGCCGCTCCGCGCAGCAGAGGCATGGCTCACACAGTGAGGAGCAAGCACCTCGACAGTCCTGTTGGCGAGCGGCCGGCCTAGGTCGGCCAGCTCCTCCTCGTCAGCCACCTGCAGATCTGCCTCACAGGCGCAGCACAGCACGCGGGCGGCCGCCACAAGGCAGGGGTCGATGCTGGGCTGCTCAGCCTGGTGTGAGACTGCCCATGTGATCTGCTCCAGCGAAGCGACGCTCTGGCCGAATCTCGGCCGAGTCTCCAGCATCGTCAGCGCATGAAGCTGCCAAGGGCGCGCCGCATGCAGGTCTGCTGGGGCGGGCTCGCCAGCCAGCGCACATGCCGCCTGCATGAGCAGCCGTTAGGCAGCATGCAGCAACCATGCTTCGGTGTTGATGCTTGGCAGCGGCGGCAGCGGACCTGCAGCAGGCTGGTGGCCGAGCAGACGGCGGAAAAGGCGCCATGCGGATTGCGAGGCTCGATGCAGCCGTGTCTCAGCAGCAGCTCTGTGTTGCAGCCGCCTTCGTAGCGGAGAGTCAGCGGCTCGCCCTCCGCGATGCTCCTCGCTGCCACCAGGCACTCGACCTGCTGCGTCTGTGCCAGCCGGCCGCAGCAGCGCTGTTCAGTGTAGCAGTTGGGCGTGAGGGAGCGGCTGCAGCAGTCGATGAGCGGCCGCATGGCCTTGAACACTCCAAACGGCCCGCTGCTGTCGCTCCTGGACGTCACGAGGGCAAGCGCCCAGCCTGCAGGCAGCCAGTGCTGCTTCAGCAGGCACCCTTGCTCTCATGCGCCAAAGCCAGCAGCAGGAGCTTTGGGCTGCTGTGGCGAGGTAGGAGTTTGGTAAGGGGGAGCAGTCACCCAGCTGCTCAGCACCGATTTGGACGCCGTCAAACTGCGCCCTGTCGGCAGCCGCCGCCGCTGTAAAGTCGCGCACCCACTGGCGGCAGTGTGTCAGCTCCGCAATGCTGGGCAGGTGCTGCAGCGCTTGGATGTCCTCCCCGGGCCACAAAAGAGGCAGGTGGGAGACGTCTGCTCGCAGGCTGGCCAAGTAAGGGTGCCACTCGCTGCTGCTGCCCTTGGCGCGCTCTGCGGCGACCTGCAGGCAATTCACATCGAGGATTGCCAGCAGAGAAATGCAAGCAAGCGCAAGCATCGCCAGCGGGTCACGGTGCAGCCTCACCAGCAGCGCAAGATCGACTGCCTCTCTGTCCCACAGGGCTGGCAGGTCTGCGCAAATGCGCTCGAGTCTGGGGTAGGAGGAGAGGAACGCTGCCGACTTGGCTTGCGCTGCCTCATCGTTCCGCAGCACCCGGGCCACTGGCAGCTTGATCAGCGCCTGGCCTTTGCGGATGGCCTGTAGCAGCCGCCGCAGGTTGGCACATCTGATAGAGAGAAAGAAGGTCTGCTGGGGTCGCCCTCTACCTTGCTGGCAACGAGCGAGCGGCCCAGCGTTGGATCCCAGACATCGTGCACGCTCTTGCTAAGCCCGCCGGCAGCTTCGAGCCAGCGCACCAGCGCGGCCACCTCCGGGCTGCCCCTCTGCTGAAGCTTTGCAGCCTGAGCATGTGCTGTGGCTGCAGTGGTCAGCAGCCTGCTAAGAATTTTGCCCTCCTGTGTTCCTGCAGCACAGGGCGTGGTTGTGAGCCTGAGAGGCGCGGAAGTCGTCAAGAACCTGCTGCTTGTTTGCTGGCAGCAGCCGTATGAGCGGTAGCGCAGCGTGCCTGGGACGAAGCGTGTCGGCGGCGCCGTCCGCACGCCCGCGGCTCTCTGGGCTGCCTCGGACGGCCTTTTATTAAGAAGACCAAACGAAATCGGCATTGCAGCTCAGAAGTGGGCGCTCTCAGGCCGCAGCAGGAGACGTCGCGCGTCTTCCAAGAAAAACCTTATAGACCTCGCAGCGGCGGTATGGCGGCGGAAAAGCCAACACATTTCTGGCTTGCGCCTTGCACTTGCCTTTCATTGAAGCAGTCAGCTTAGCAAGCGGAGCGCAGGTGCTTCGGGCAACCATCCACAGCAAGCTCTTCAGTCTCGCAACAGGCAACATGCAACAACTCAGCGCCCAGCCGCGCCATACACGGCCCCCGGTATGTGGTTCCGCTGCTTCAGGGCCTCGACATCCTCCTGAGGCAGGCCTGCGAGCGGCAACTGCGGCTCAGCCAGCTTTGCCAATGCTTGGCGGTCTGGGCGCTGCAACAAGCAACAACGCTGCACGGCAGTTAGCAGCCACGCACACGCTGCAAAGGATGCATTCTTCTCCGGTTGTGGCTGCTGAGAACGCAAAAACAACAAGTACCAGGAAAGACGCAGGGGCAGCCTACCAGTTCCGGTGACCTCGTTGCCGATCGTGACCCAGTGGTCCCGCAGGTTGTTCTTGCGTCCGAATATCTCCAGGTACTTGCCTGCGGCCATGGCAGGGCACATGTCAGCCACTGCAGCTCGGGGAGCTGGCACCAGCACGCCAGCTTGCCGGGCTCCCCATGGCAGGCATGCAAGGGCGGATGCCGCCAGGGGACCTCCAGATCAGCAGCAGCTTCCTGTTGCAGACCCTTCCACATCAGAGATGCCTACTGGCACCTCCCGCTGCTCTCGGCCAGCACGGTGCCCAGGCTGCAGGGACCCAAAATCCCAACAGGAGCAGCCAAGCCAGCGGCGGCGAGGAGCAACAATAGCAGTAACAGCCGCCAGCAGGCATTCGGAGCTCAAGCTGCATCCCCGCGCATGCCGCTCCGGCTGCCCCTGGCCACCGCCATGCTCAGAGACACACTGCCGGCTGACAGGGCAAGCAGGTAAAGAGGAGATGAGAAAGGCGCGCCTCCGGGCACCAGGCGTTCTATCAGCTGGTAGATCTCCTCCGGCTTCTGGCTCTGCCCTCGCCGCTCCGAGTAGATGACGTCCGCGCCGGCGGAGGGCGCCACGCCCGGCGGGTCGCGCCCCTTGCGCCCGACGAGGCACACCTCCTTGGCGTGCTGCAGGTAGTAGCCGTGGCTCTTGGCCAGGCGGCGGTTGACCGTCATCTTCACCCACACGATCTCGTCCACCAGCCTGGCATCATCATGGTCAGTCAGATGTCATAGTGGCCGCCAGAAGCGCAGGCACTTGCAGCAGCGGGGCGGGACGCTGATGCCTGCCTGGGATGCGACACGCAACGAGCTTGCATTTCAGACTGAATGATACTGCGCATGAGATGGAGGCGTGGCTCAGAGGGAGGGGCCAGAAGACACGGTGGTGCGCCTCTGCCTGCGCCTGCCTGGCATGCAGCATGCACTGCAGACGGCACTGCTCAGAGAATGGAGAATGGAGGGCGCACTCGTAGCCCCAGCGCTGGAAGAGGTCGAGCGTGAATGCGAATTTGGCGTTGATGACCCACACAAAGAGGAAGCCGTCGGCCTGCAGCTTGGGCACCGGCAGGTTGATGATGTCGGCGTCCGTCAGCTGGCTGTAGCCCAGCGCCACGCCTGCGTGTCCGAATTGGGAGCTGTGCTGTCAGCTGCAGGCCAGGGACAAAGGAAGGCAGCACGGTCTTCAACACGAGCTCCTTGAGCTGCCGGCACAGCAGTTTGAAGATGTGACGGTGGAAGGAGGGCATGCCTCGCGTCGGGTTGGCGGTCGCCAGCTGCCAGGGCGGGTCCATCATGATCACGTCAAACTGCGTGGCCGCGCACAGCGGGCGCCAGTCGTAGGTCGTCACGTTCGCGTGGATGGGCACGCAGTGACGCGGGACCTGCCACTCGCGGGGGTCAACGTCGTCGATGCTGCCAAAGTGAAAGTCCACGCCCTCCTCACCCTGCATCAGGTGGGCCGCAAGCGCATGAGGATAGCCAGTGTGTGCTAGAAGGAACCTTGAAATTTCTCCCTTCGATTGGGAGTGGCAGAAGCCAAGAACTGAATCAGGGCGGGCCGTACCTCCACGCCCGGGATGTGCTGCCGCGGCTGCTTGGCCTCGTCGCGCGGCCGCTCGTCCTCCAAGCTGACCTCCACGCCGCGCGCCTGCAGCTCTCGGCTGACAGCCTCGACCGCCTGACGGTATGAGGCGACCGCCCCGTCCAGCTCGGCGTCGCTCAGCGCACGCCACCGCGCCTCGACGGCCTCATCATCCCCATCATCGAGCAGGCGCAGAGCGCTGGCCACCTCGGGCGGCCACTGCTCGCCAGGCGCCTGCCCAGCGCCTGATGCCTCCGCCATCGGCACGAACTCGGGACAGCGAACTTGGGCCGATCTGAGCAGCCCGAATGATCTAAAGCTGTGCTGTGAGTATGTCCCAGACCCAAGCGCGCGCTCTCGGCTGCGCAGGCGCCGCGGTGCAAGTCGCGATGCGGTTGATCCCGGGCTTGAGCCGCTCAGGCGGTCGGGGACCGTCCTTTGGCAGCTCTGCTGCGATACGTGAAAGCCGGATTGTGACGGGTCTGAGTGCTGGCTCGCAAGAAGGGAAACCCGCCCAGTCCCGCTCAAACCAGCCCTCCAGGGCAAACGGGAAGCACTTGTGCTGTGTACCGAACCGGAGGAGACTTGCCGCAGCAGCCATAGGTGCCCAGCCACCTTGGCACTAGCCCCGTTTGCGTACCTACCACCTTGTCTGCGGGACATCTGATCTGGCGCGAGTGGCCGCCGACATGCGCCAGTCAGCTCGCAGCGACAGACGCGGAGCTTCGAATTGATCATCAGATCGTTGCTGTCGGATCGATCGCAAACAGCTGGTAGCCGGCGATGGAGGAGACGCCAGAGGTGCGTGCTGTGCCCTCTGGCTGGAGCTGTGGAGGATGTTTTCTGCTCGAGAGCTGCTGCGTGACCTGCTTCACGACTCCGAGCGGCAGACTGCCTGTGTGCACGCAGGGCCTGGCGGCGGCCGCAGCCACCCGCCAGGCGGCCAAACGAAAGCGCGACCAGGAGGACGCGGCCGCCGCCACGCTCACCGCCAAGCGCGTGGCGCCGCGGCCAGCCACACTCTCACACGAGTTTGTGGCCCCGGAAGGCTACGAAGTGCCCGCCAGTCTAGACCCCGCCACCCATGGCACGGCCCTCTCAAACGGCTCTTCAGCCATCTGAGCAGCGGGGCGCAGGCTGAGGGGGCGTGTGCCTGCAGGCACGATGGCCGACCCGATCTGGAAGGGCAAGATGGCCAAGGAGTACCCCTTCAAGCTGGACGGCTTCCAGGAGGTCGCGATCGCCTGCCTGGTGAGGCGCTCCTTCCCTCCCCCCTCACCGCCTTCACCTCGAGCAAGATAGCGGCATCAGCCAGCTGACTCACCACCGGTCATTCAAACAGACACTCTGGCATGCCTGCCCGAGCAGGAGCGGAAGGAGTCGGTGCTCGTCTCCGCCCACACATCGGCCGGCAAGACCGCGGTGGCCGAGTATGCAGTTGCAATGGCGGTGCGCGACAACCAAAAGGTGGTCTACACCTCGCCGCTGAAGGTGCGATCCTGCCCCCAGCAGCCCCCTGCTGCCGCCTGCCATCTCGATTGGCTGTTTCGGACCCTGCGTCACATGCCGCTCCAAGCATGCCGCCAAAGCAATTCTGCACAACTCCTTGCAGACTTTGACGCCCGCAACTACAAGGGGAAGTTTTGAGGATGCTTGATCTGCAGCCGGAGCATTTGCGGCTTCGGCATGGGTGGAGGCATGCAGCTGCCGAGGCTGCCAGCGGCGAGCCCGCGCTGACCCGCTGGCCCCGCGGCTGTGGTTGCAGGCGCTCAGCAACCAGAAGTTCCGGGAGCTGCAGGAGGAGTTCCAGGACGTGGGGCTTATGACGGGCGACGTGTCCGTCAACCCAAATGCTCCCATCATGGTCATGACGACCGAGATCCTGCGCAGCATGCTGTACAGGTGGCGTCCTGAGCGGTTTCAATACAAAAGCCGGTTTTTCCTTGAAGAGCCATTTTCCTCGTATGAGAAAGGATGAGGTTTGATGTGCCCTGGTCGGACTGCACCCGCAGCTGCTAGTGCTACTGCTCTGCTTCTGCATTGCAGAGCGCAATCCAAGCTTGCCCTGCAAGTGCTGTCTGCCATCGCATGATAGCGCAGCAGGATGCGCAGACCAAGCAGCCCCTTTCTTTGCAGCTGGCACTGCCTTGCCCTTGCAAAGCGAGCCTTGCCTTGAGGAGCATCGCATGCTGAGCTCCTGCCGCCGACGAAGCAGCTGCTGCTGCTGGGCCGCAATGGCGGCGCTCGATTGCTTGGCTGAGCGGCGCACTGTGCGCAACCGCAGGGGCTCCGAGCTGGAGCGGGAGGTCGCCTGGGTCATCTTCGACGAGGTGCACTACATGCAGGACCGGGAGCGCGGGGTCGTGTGGGAGGAGACCATCATCTTCCTGCCACAGGTGCGAACGAATGAGCCAGTCACCTCTCTCACATGGCGGATCAAGATCGAAGTTGATTAATGAATCCCTTGGTGAATTCAACCTGCCGCAGGAGACGCGCATGGTCTTCCTGTCGGCCACGCTCAGCAACAGCAAGGAGTTTGCCGCCTGGATCTCGCACCTGCGCAGGCAGCCGTGCCACGTGGTGTACACAGACTATCGGCCGACGCCGCTGCAGCACTACGCCTTTCCCTCGGGCGGCGCTGGCCTCTTCCTGGTGCGCGGCGCTCCCTGAGCGTCTATGCACCGGCCCCTTGGCAGCTGCAGCTGCCCGGCTTGCTGCTTCCGGGTCCCTGCGTGCGCGAGAGTCTGCTGGCTGCTGCCACAACCGATACGCTGGAGAGTGCTGGTAGCATGCATGCACGATTGTGTGTGACTTTGCTGCCGTCTGCATGGGAGAGGAGGAATTGATGGCTTGGGCGTACGACTGCAGATCAAGGACGAGGCGGGCAACTACCGCTCAGACAACTTTGACCAGATGCACGCCAGCTTCCGTGCCGCCGCCGAAAAGGCGGCGGAGAAGGAGGGGCAGCAGAATGGCGGGGTAAGCCCATCTGCCGTGGCTCTTTTCGCTTGTCCCTCCCAGGCCTGCTGCAGGGCGCAGCTCGAGTGCCTGGCGGCGACATGTAGGGCCGGGGAGGGCGCGGCGGCCGGGGCGGACGCGGGCGCGGGCGCTTTGGGCGCGGCGGCGGCGACGACAAACAGAAGCGGCAGAGCAAGGACGTTGCGACGGACATCGTGAAGATCCTGAAGATGGTCAAGCACCGCAGCCTCGAGCCGGTCATCATCTTCAGTTTCGCGCGCAGGCGCGTGCCTCCGCGGAATCTTTCGCGCGCACGAAAGCCGCCGTCAACGGGGCGCCTGAGCGGCGGCGCGCCTCCGCAGGGAGTGCGAGCTGTTCGCGAGCCACGTGCTGGCCGCGCAGCTGAGCTTCAACTCGGAGGAGGAGCGCGAGCAGGTGCAGGCCGTCTTTGACAACGCGATCGCGTGCCTGAGCGAGGAGGACCGCGCGCTGGGCGCCGTGCGCCACCTGCTGCCGCTGCTGCTGGCCGGCATCGGCGTGCACCACTCCGGCCTGCTGCCCATCCTTAAGGAGCTCACCGAGCTCCTCTTCCAGGAGCAGCTCGTCAAGGTCCGTCTGCGCCGCGGTGGCGCCAAACCGTCCTGATTTCCCGCCGAGGCGGCTGGCTGAGCGCGGCGGCCGCAGGTGCTGTTCGCGACCGAGACCTTTGCGATGGGGCTCAACATGCCGGCCAAGACGGTCGTCTTCTCCGCCGTCGAGAAGTGGGACGGCGAGGAGAACCGCTTCGTGTCGAGCGGCGAGTACATCCAGATGTCGGGCCGCGCGGGCCGCCGCGGCAAGGACGACCGCGGCCTGTGCGTGCTCATGGTCGACGACCGCCTCACCAGCGAGGCCTGCAGGCGCGTGCCTCGCCGCTGCCGTGCGCGTCCGCATGGAAAGTTCCGCGCGACATGCCGCCCGCGCGTGCGCGGCTCATGCACCTTGCCGCGGCTGGCGCAGGGAGATGGTCATGGGCCAGCCCAGCCCGCTGATGAGCAGCTTCAAGCTGAGCTACTACACGCTGCTCAACCTGATGCGCCGCATGGGCGGCGGCGGCCAGGACATGGAGTTTGTCATCAAACGCTCCTTCCAGCAGTTTCAGTTCGAGAGCAACCTGCCCAAGGCGCGCTCTGGACCGCCAGAAGGCAGCAGCGAGGGAGCTAGCTGCTGATGAGCTCATGGGGATGGCTGGTGGCTGCCCTTGCAGGTGCAGCAAGAGCTGGAGGAGGTGGAGAAGGAGGCAGCCGGCATCAAAGTGACCGCGCAGGGCAGCATGATGCAGTTCATCAAGCTGCGCAAGGTGGGCCCGGGCTCCTCTGACCCGCTCACTGCTGCCCTTCGCTGCCACGGCACCTGACATCATGCACACGCCTGCTGTGATGCCGCAGCAGTAGAACGCTCTGAAGTTTGGCAGACAGGCGCAGCAGCCTCCCTGCATTCGTCCCGAAAGCTCCACAAAGTTGCATGACTTCCCCCCGCCTCGCAGCACCTGCAGGCACAGACACGCTCCATCAGATCGAGTGCGGTTGAAACCTAGTGCCTGAGCATTTCCTCCAGCACCCTGTTAATGCGCTCAGTTTGCCTATCCGTTTGCGGTTTGCAGATGGAACGCAGCAGAGAGGCCCTGGAAAACACCCAGCAGCCTGCACAATAGCGTCCAGAAAGGGGGCGCAAAGCGCGAGTCACGATCAGTAACGGGCTGTCACCACGCGGCGCCGCACCACGCGGCTCACAGACGTCCGCTCGCGCGTGCAGGGCATCAAGGAGGCCGAGGCGCTGCTGCTGCGGGAGGTGCTGCGGCCGGAGCGCTGCCTGCAGTTCATGCGCCCCGGCCGCCTGCTGCGCGTGCGGGATGGTGCGACCGACTGGGGCTGGGGCGTGCTGGTGACTTATCGCCGCACCCTCTCGGCGCCATCGCTGGGCACGGCCGCCGCGGGCGCCGGCATGCCGCCCGCGCGGGACGACGCCGACGCGCTGCCGGAGCACTACGTGCTCGACTGCCTGCTGGCGTGCGAGCCGGCCAGCGCGGAGGGTGCGGGCCCTCGCCCTGCAAGGCGCCGCCTCTGAAAACGCAGCAGGCAGGGGTTGTTTGCCGAGGATTTGGTGACTGGCCTGGTCTGCTGCTGACGCGGTTGAGAAAGCCAGCAGAGGGACACAACGCCGAGCTGCTCTTGCATGCTTCCAGCTGCCTTTTGGCCTTGCTGAGCCACCCACTTCGCTGCGCCTGCAGCGGGCGTGCCGGCGCCGGCCAAGCCCGGCAGCGAGGCCGAGATGCACGTGGTGCCGCTGCCGCTGGGACTGGTGACGGCAATCTCCACGTTGCGCATCAACATCCCGGCCAACCTGCGGCAGGCGGACAACCGCCGAGCCACTCTGCTGACCGTGCAGGTGTGGCGCTCCCTCTCTCCCCTCAGCCACCCAGGAGCTGATCACTTCAGCCAGGCGCCAGTGGCCATGCCACTGCCACTGCCACTGCCACTGTGACTGCCACTGCCGCTGCCCATACCACTGCCCTGAGGCCAAGAGCGAGGGTGATGATGAGGATGTGATATGGAACGGGCACGGGAACGTATCGAGAATCAGGCAGAGACTCAGACTGAATGAGAATGACAGAGCAAGATTGAGAACAAGGAGGGTTTCAGCATGCCGAGGCAAAGGCGGCGCTGGGGGGCGGCGGCCGCAGGAGCTGAACAAGCGGTACCCGGACGGCCTGCCGCGGCTGGACCCGGTCGACGACATGGGCATCCGAGATGCACGCGTGGCGGCTGCTGTGCGCAGCATCGAGCAGATGGAGAAGGAGCTGGCAGAGAACGAGGTGTTCAAGGTGCCTGCCAGCCAGCCACAGGGCAGGGAGGGGCTGAGGGAGGACTTCTGAAGCGTGGGCAGTTGGAGGCGGCTCTCAGCCAAGCGTGCGAGCGTGCCGCTCGTTTTGCTGTCACAACGCCGAGCTGTGGGGCAGCGACTTTGGGTTACTCACGTTGAGAGCCGTGCTGCCAGAGTTGGAAGCAGCTAGATGCGTTCCTACTGGCCGTCGGCGAGCCGGCCCTTCCTGCCTGGCAAATATTAATTATCAAGGTGTTGGTTTCAATTAATTATTACTTATTTTTTATTTAATTATCATATATTTATCTTTGTCGCCGTCATTTTCTCCCTGATTTTCTTTTTCTGAAACGTTCTCATCCTCGTCTTCGTCCCACTGCGTTTGAATCAATCAATTGAAAATAATTATAGTTTTTTTTTGTGTATCAATTGAACAAAAGTTGAAGAGTTGAGGGTCTCGTTGCTCACCGGAGGGGGCGAGGTTGCAGGAGGAGCGGTGGAGCGACGCCAAGCTGAGCACGCTCGAGCGCAAGGCCGGCCTGGCCGCGCGCGCCGACGAGCTGCGGGCGCAGATGCGCGGCTCGCAGCTGCACACCTTTCGGTCAGAGGCGCGCCACCGGTGCGGGCGCCCACCCCGGCCCGCTGCTGCTGAAGGCACCTTGCTCTGCCGCCGGCTGGCAGTAGGTGCCTGTGCAAGAGAGGCTCTGCTTACTGCCAGGGGCTGCCTTGGAAGCTGCCGGCAGGCTGAGCTTCTGTCTGCGTGGAATGCCAGGCGGGCATGCCGACAGAAAGGGGAGGGCCAGCAGGGGGCACGGGCAGTCGGAGGCGTATTCTGCAGAACCTCTGTGATCTCCTCGCCAGCATCCGAAGCAAAGTCTCATGATATCAGCGCTGTTATCAGAGTGAGCGGAGTCTGCGCGACTGCGCAACCACACGCTTTGCCTCCCAATGGGCTCCTGACTGGCAGCTTGCATCAACCTCCTCCTCCAACATCTCTGCCCCCCCCCCCCTCGGCGACTCCCATCCGCGCCCGAATCCCTTCACCAAATCATATTAGGGTCTGAAACCCTCTCGTCGAGACCCTAGATTTGTTTTTTGAGCCTCGGCCTCCGAGCCGGCGGTGCCGCCGCCATCCGCAGGACGGCGGTGCTGCGGCGGCTGGGGCACGTCGATGCGGCCGGCGTGGTGCTGCCCAAGGGGCGCGCTGCCTGCGAGATCGACACGGCCGACGAGCTGCTGACCGTGGAACTGATGTTCAACGGCATGTTTGGACGCCTGGACCCGCACCAGATCGCGGCCGTCGCCTCCTGCCTCATCCCGCTCGGCGAGAAGACTGAGGCACGCATTCCCTCCCTTGGGCAGGGTGGGCTGCATGGGGGCCTGCGGTGCCGCGTGCGGAAGGACGAGCCAGAGCGTCCAGAAGCGCTCTGTAGTTGGGGGCGGGAACGCGCTCGCGACCTGTTCTTCGATTCAAGCTGCCTGGTGTCGCTCACACTCTTTCTGCTGCGCTGCAAGGCCTGCAGCTTTGGAGCCTCGCACCGCAAAGCCCTCACACTGCAAATGCCTGGATATGTGCTCGCCTGCCTGCGTGCTCCTGCCAGGCGGAAATGCTGCATCCCCCCCCCCCCCCCCCCCCCACCCCCCCCCCCCCCCCACCACCCCCCCCCCCCCCCCCCTCAAACCTGCTTTCTGCAACTGAGGCTCCTGCTTGGCCGCTGGAGCAGGAGCACATCCGCATGAAGGCGGTGCTGGCGGAGCCGCTGTCGCAGCTGCAGGAGACGGCGCGGCACATCGCCGAGGTCAGCAACGAGTGCGGGCTCGAGATCGCGGAGGACGAGTACGTCGAGTCCTTCAAGCCGGCGCTGATGGACGTCGTGCACGCCTGGTCCAAGGTCCGCCGCCCGCCGCCGCTGGGCGTTAGGGTTTTCCCGCAAGCCGCGCGCGTCCGCGTCGCGCGTCGTGCGCAAAGCTTTCGTGCGGGGGCGCCGATGACACGTGGCAGGCACTCCAAGGACGCTGCTGGGCTGCATGTGACCTGCTTGCCTTGATCTCACCTTGCATGTCCGGCGCCTTCGCAGGGGTCGAATTTCGCGACCATCAGCGAGATGACGGACGTCTTCGAGGGCAGCATCATCCGCTTCATGCGTCGCCTGGACGAGCTGCTGGGCCAGCTGATCAAGGCGGCCACGGTGCTGCTGCCGCTCAGCCTTGCCCGCCTTGCACAAAGCTCTCATGCCTCTGCACTTTGCTTTCCAGTGGGATAACAGCACTCAAAGCTCTCCTGGGTGAGTCGTCCGAATGCCACGCCGTCCTGCATGCAAGAACACATGGCAGCAACAGACGCCGCCAATCATTGAACTTATCACACCCAAGTTGCCCAATCCGTACATTTTTCCAGCTCTCCGTTGGCTGCCTGCCTTCCGAGCAGCCGGGCAACGGCCGCTGCAGGTGGTGGGCGAGGTCGGCCTGGCTGCGAAATTCGAGGAGGCGGTCGCAAGCATCCGGCGAGACGTCGTCTTCTCAGCCTCCCTCTACATCTGAGGCGGCCGCCTGGCACGGGGCTGCCTGCACCTCCGGCAGCATGCCGGCTGCGCCTCGCGAGGGTCTTAAGGAGAGCATGGCTGCACACCTGCCGGAGCGATGCGGCCAACTGGCAGGCGTTTTTGGAAGCTTGGGAGCCCTGCGAGGATGCCGCTTGCCTGCCAGTGCTGAGCCTGGCCGGCGGTCAGCTTGCCATCGAGGAGCCTCGCCGTTACAGCTGCGTGGAGTGGCGAGTGAACGACTCTTTGCAGACTGCCCATGCTGTCTGGACAGAGCCGCTGTGACAGCCCCGCGGCTTGCAAGGAGCAGGCAGGTGCAATGCGTGTGCTCACTGGGGCGTGGCCAGAGCAGTGCAAGCTGCCCTGCTTCCACTGCTCCAGCCAACAGCAGCTTGGCTGTTGCAGTGCTGCAAGTGAGCAGTGCCAGCAGCAAACAGAGGGTGCAGCCAAGCTCAAGCTTGGCTATTCAGCACACGGCAGGCTCCCAGCCAGCCTCTGGCATGCAGCAGCATGCCCAGCAAGCTGCCCTCCGGCAGGCACCACACTGCCAAGGCCAGCAGGCGTCGATCTGCCATCCGAGTCAGGAGGACGCATCTGGCTGCTGCTGCCAAAGCGGCGCTTTGGCCGCAGCCGCAAGGAACTGCTCCTTGCGCGCGAAATACTCGTCCCACCGGAGGCGGCTGTAGCCCATGTAATCGAAATCGATGGGCGAGAAGCGCGCCTGCAGCAGCCAGGACAGGTGTGAGAACCGGGTGGCCCCTTTGACGTACAGAAGCGGGTAGTTATGGGCAGTTGCGGGCCGCGCCTGCAGCACCGACCAGGTGCCCCAGAACTGGTGGCTGGCCAGCGCCATCGCATATACCTCGGCCACCAGCTGGTCGACTGCCGACTGGTCCTGCACAAGAGGTGGAAAATTCAAAAAACAAGCCTCCACACGAGTCTTTTGATTCCAGAGATCCGTGGGCTGCTCTCGTTTCCAGGCGTGCAGCATGCTGCCAGGCGCTTGCAAGCAACGCTCCCTGCCGCTCTCTTCACCTCTGGCATGCAGCTCCACCGCCCATAACAACCACACACAGCCCGGGTCTGAGAGGCATATCTCACAGCCAGCCTTCCTGCAGCAGCGTCCATCCCTTGAGGCAGCGGGCCGCACCGGCCCACCTCCACTGCTGCCCTCGCCCGCCGCCAGATACTCGGCAGCAAAGTGGGCGATGTGGGCGCGGTCGGGGAATCTGCTGTAGTCGCACTCAAAGCCGGCGTATTCGTTGAAGTGGTTGGCCAGGTCAAAGGCGGCGGAAGTGCAGCCGCCGTACTCAAAGTCGATCAGCTGCACCTCTGCGGTCGCTGACTCATCGCCCGGCCGCTCCTGTGGGCGTGGACGGGCGGCTGTCAGGCCGACAAGAAAGCCGCTACTGCAGTCGCCACAAACTGCTGCGCACGAAACGATTCGAAAGCTGTGCGTGAGTGGAACTCTATTCCATTCGCCGGCCCGCACGCGTGGGTGCGCGAACGAGGAAATCGATCCAAACTGAGGAAACACTGTTTTTGGGCCTCAACAAGCGTTTTTCCGAGCACTGCGCGGAGCGGACGTTGCTCCCAAAGCGCTGCGTCAGCTGCTGCGCGAAGAAAAGAAGTATTGGCAAAGAACTTTTGCCCGGTGGTTTGTTGCGACTCCGGTATTTGGGATAGCAAAGTGGCATGGAGGGGATGCGGTTGGTGTGGCTTGGGGCCTCAGGTGCTGGTGAAGGCGAGCGGGCTGCAGGGACGCGGCGGCGGCCCTGCTCCGCAGCGCACTGTCTTGCTGCAGAGCAGCAACGCTTCGGAGGAAGTGTGGCTGGTGCCGCGCCTCTGCCGGCACCAGTATGTTGCCTGACAGCAGGTCGTTGTGGGCGAACGCCGGCTGGATGCCCAGCGCCTCCCCTGCCCGCTCCACAGCGTCCAGCTCGGTCGCCCATCGGTCGAATGGGATGGCAGCGTGGGCAGCAGCCTTGGCAGGGTCGTCTGAGAAGTCGAGTCCCCTCGCCTTTGCCAGCCTGCAGATGCCCAGGAGCGCCTGAGAGCCTGCACCTGGCATGCTAAGGCTGTGGAGCGACGCAGAGGCAGGGAGGCGCGCCACTGGCGGATGGTGGGGAAGAGGTCGGGCGTGGCCGGCTCCTGCATGTCGACGGCGTGCAGGCGGCGCACGCGGCGCGCGATGCGGGCCGCCATGTGGCGTGTGACCATCTCTTCCGGCTTCAGCGGCCGCATGCGCAGAAACGCCTCGATGCGGCCGTTCTCAAAGGTGGAAAGCACCTGAGTGGTTCAAATGCGTCGTGTCACTGCCTCAGACTTGCAGCTTGCTGGACGCCCGGGGAGCAGGGGCCAGACATGCCAGTCAACAGCTGCGAGGGCAGTGCAGCACACCTGGGCGCCGAAGCCGGCCCGGTTGACGCGCAGCAAGATGCGTTGCTCATTGCTGCGATCGATGATCTGGTCGGTCTGCTTGCCGAACACGCGCAGCACGACGGGCTCCAAGCCGATGCCTTCCGCCGGCGCCACCTTCCACAGGATGTTTGTGATCCCGCCCGATATTTCTGATACCTGCAGTATGAGGCCACCGATAAAGTGATGGAAAGCTTTGTGCGCGGCAAGCTCATACCACATGCCATGCGGCAGGCGCATGGGCAGGCTGCGGGCTGTAGAACGAGCACCTCGAGGTCCGACGGCTGCAGGCCTCGCTCACGCCATGCAGGCAGGAGGGCGATGCAGGTGCGCTTGGCCTCGGCTTCCAGCGCTGCCCGGTCCAGCGACAGGCTCAGGAAGATGTCGCTGTGCGCCGCGACCTGGTGCACCATGCTCCCGGCCGACCACAGCACCTCGGCCCTGATGAACTATGACCGATCTGCTTCCGCTAGATTGAAGCGCGGGCCGGTGCCTGCAGGTGGGTGCCCTAGCCCGCCCTGCTGTGTGTGTACGTGCAGAAAGGCAGCAGCTGGCAGGTGGAGCGACTGATTTATTCCGTTCACTAAACCAACTCAAACGAGACGCCGTCCAGGTCTACCGTCTGCACGACTCCGGTCTCGGTACAGTGCAGCAACGAATACAGGCGAGCCTCCGAATCACGCAAGGCAGGCCTACGCTTTGGGGGGGCCGGAGCCTAGTCCAAGCCCCGCCGCTGAGAGTCTCCTGTGTGTGTGTGTGTGTGTGGTTTCGGGTCTCTTGGGGCCCTGTCGCAGGGCGATATGCACACGGCAGAGGGCTGCCGACTAAGGGGTGGCATGCAACCAGAAGGGACCAGTTGGGTTGAAGGGGGGAGGGCACGCCGCGCGAGCCTGGCCAATAAATAGGGATTGATTGCCCGGTGCGGAAAGAAAAGTGGGAGAATCAGCACGTGGTGCCGGTGCCGGGCCTGCCTGCTGGCTGCACGGCGGCCCAGGAAAAGGGATGCTCCCCGCCGCGGGGGAAGTGTCGGCGGGGCTGGCATCAGGCCGGCAGCGCGCAGGAGCCCGGCGGCCAGCCAAAGCCGCCGCTGCTGCTGCCGGCCGTGCACCCGAACGCAAACTCCAAACGCTGCACGGCGTCAGGGGCAGCGCTGGCAGCAGCGGAGGGCCCTCCTGCCGATTGGAGGGCGGGACTGTAACCGAAAGCCTGGTTGGGAGGGGGGCAAAATCACCCGAACGGAAACGAGCGAGGGCCTGCGAACGCGCTGCAGGCAGGTGCGGCGGGACACTGAATCGCTGCTGCTGCCGCTGCCGCCGCTGCGGCCTCGTCTTGCTGCTGTCGATGGGAGGGGGGCACGAGCCGCGCGGGCGCCAGCCCCTCTGGTACGGACGTGGGCCGCGGCCCGCGCGCGCGGTTTTGCACTTCTGGAAGGACGGATGCTTGAAACGAGGCCGCCGGCTGAGCCCACCGGCCTCACTTTTGCGTGTCGGCAACCATAGTCGTCGACTTGGGCTCCCACTCGCTGCCGCCGCGGAAGGCGTGCGCCTGGCCCGGCGGCAGCGGCGTCGGCGGCGCAAAGCGGCTGGCGTGGTACTGCTGCGGCAGCTTGGGGCTGGTGAAGCCCGCGTCGGGGCTCATGCCCATCAGCGCCTCGTCAAAGTCGCTGTCCTCGTGCTCTCGCACCTGCACGCGTGCACCGGCCGGCCGCTCAGCGCCGCCTCTGCCACTGCTTTGAGCCCAATGCCATGCGCTGGCGCGTGCAGCATGCGTGGGGCGGCGCGTGCTCCTGGGGTCGCGGCTGGCGGCTTGTCTGCCCCAGCGGCCGGGCTGCTGGGCTGCACGAGACGCGGCAGGTCAGCTGTGAGGTGCCGCCGCTCCCGTGTGCTGCGATTCGGCGGTGTGATCACGCGGCACGTCGTGCGGCGTGCTCTGTGTGACAAACGTCCGTCGATCAATTGGTAAGCGATCGATTAGTAAGCGCACCTCGGTGTGGGAGCTCTGGTTGGAGAAGGTGCCGCCGGCAGTCGATTCGGGGCGCTTGGAGGCGCCCGCACCGGCCTCAGATCCGGGCGCGGCCGCCCGCCCGGTCGAGCCCATCCCGGCCGGCCCGCCGTGCCCCAGCATCGACGGGTAGCCCGGCATGCTCGGCAGCTGCAGCGCGGACGCAAGCGCAGCAGTTCAGAGGGCGCAGGGAAGGGAGAAGCTCCAGTGCCGGCGCTTGCAGCGATGAAAAGTGCCACGGGAGCGAGGCGAGTGCACCGGCGCAGAGGGCTCGCGGCCTCGGATTCAGAGCGGCAGGGGCCCTCAGCCACACGAGTGGAGGCAAGGCGGCAAGCTGGCTTTCCAGTGGAGCAGATCGGTGGCTACTTAGCAAAATCTCAGAGACCAAAGGCAATCCTCCCTTTTTCCTCCTCTCCCAACCAAGTTTGAAAAAGGTCGCAGGGGAGCAGGTCTGCCTGTCCACACAAATTGCCGAGGGAGGGGTGCGACCTTGGGGGTAGATCCGAGCATCATAATGTCGTCGTCCATGCCCCATTCCTCCTCATCCTCCTCGTGCGGCACCGCAAACTGCGCGGGCATGTGCAGCTCCTGGCGCAGGCTGCCCATGTTGAGGCTGTGGCCGCCTGCAAGTCCGGCGGGCGGCTCAGGAGGGCCGCTCTGCGGACGGAGCACGGATGCCGCAGGCAGCGGGCGCAAGCAAGCGCAGGAGGGACGGTGCAGCGGGTGGGATGCCTTGGGCGGCAGCGGAAGGGGTCGGTGGCAAAGCAGCTGCGGCTAGCGTTGGGATGCGGAGAGGAGAGAGCCGAATGCAGAGCGGGAGGGAATGGAATCGCGGTCTGGTCTTTCGGGGGGACGGAGGCGCCCGCTGCGCCTGCCTCCATCTGCTGAGCCCCCCAAAAAACCGAAACGCGAGGCCTGAGGGAATGGAAACGCGGTCTGGTCTTTCGGGGGCGGAGGGGGCGTCGCGCCTGCCTCCATCAGCTGCGCGCACACGTCCACCATGTCGACCGACTTTCCGTAGGGGCTCGTGCCGAGCGCGAGCTGGCGCGCGCCGACGCTGGTGCCCGCGATCGGCCAGGAGGGCCCCGCCCAGGCCGGCGGGCCGGCGGGCGCCGCCGGCGGGGCGGCGGAGGCGGCCGGGGCGGGCCAGGCACGCGCCGCGGTGGCCGGCTCGTCGCGAATCGGCTGCGGCGGCTGCGAGGGCAGCCGCATCTGCAGCTGCTGCGGCGGGAGGGCAAAGCCGGTGGTGGTGACCGCCGGCTGCAGCTTGCGGCCGTCGCTGATGACGACTGCAGCCTGCGGGGGGGCAAAGGACCCGGCTGTTAAGACACAGCAAGATGTGAACTTTGCTTCGACTGGTCTGCTGGATCGGCTCCTTTCCATCATCTTCTTTCGGTCAACTTTTGTGCATTCCTTCCGTTGAAAGTAGCCGAAAGAAGCTATCTTTTGGACTGGGTTGGGGCAAGGGCAGGGGCGGCTGACGGTCGATTGCACCCCTGCCTTCCTTTTGTACTCTCCGGGCCAAGCTGGGGTTGCCTGCCGCCCCCTCTCCCGCAGGTGCCCGTCTGCTGCTTGCCTGGCTCCGCGCCCCCAGCCCCAAGGCAGCCACAGCGCGGGCTTGCGGCGGTGCCGGCTCGCAGGCAGGCACCACCCGCCGCAGTGCCTCTCTGCGAGGGAGAAGGGGAACATCCATGCATGGCAACACCCGCCTCCTGCCTGGGCAGATGGTTGAACAGGGAGCAGGGGCGTGCCGGAGAGGAGCGGTTGACGAGGGCGTTGTTGTTGACCAGAGCCCCCTCCATGCTGCCCACCTTGGCTCCCCCGCCGCCGCCGCCGCCGCCGCCGCCGCCGCCCTTGCTCTGCCGCCGCGAAGTGTTCGGCTTGGGGGTCGGCAGCGGCTCTGCGGGCGGACGGGCGAGCGTCGTGTCACGTCATGTGTTACGAGACGCCTGCTGCTGAGCAGGTGGCCGCCTCTGCAGCCATGGTGGACAGCGGTGTTGGTGCTCCGGCAGGGAGGCTGACCGGCTGCGGCTGCGGCCGCGGCCGCCTCGGCCTCCGCGCCCTCCAGCGGGAAGTTGCAGCGAGCGGCGGTGCCGCGAATGTGCCGCGCCGCTGCGTCATACGCCTTGGCAGCCTCCTCAGCGGTGTCGAACGTGCCCAGCCACCTGCAGGACCAGGCAGAGTCGGGTGATCGGTCAGCCTGCTCGGCATTGTCCCAGAGAAATTGGGAGGGCGAGCGGCGCACCGGCGCTGACCGATCGTGGGATCCCGGATCTCGGCGGCCCACTTGCCCCACGGCCGCTGGCGCACGCCCCGGTACGTCTTGTTCCGGCCCCTCGAGACGACAGCGTCGTCCTCTTCCTCATGCCCGCCAGCACTGGGCTCCTGCGGAGCATGATCGAATCGATTTAGGTTGGCGCGGTTTGCAAACGATGGGAAGACCCTGAGCACTGGCAGCTAATCCCACCGGCGCGGACTGGCGACCCACGCCAGGACCTGCGTCCCCCCCCTCAGGGAGGCAGCGGGACTGCAGCAGGCAATGCGGCCTGTCTCGCCGACTGGCTCGGCGTGAGCAGTGTGGAGACGTGACTCGCCTGATGTTGCTGGGCAGCCCGGGCACTGTGCTGCGTCGTCGAGTGATGTCCCAGCGCTCCTGGCTGGCCGCCGGGAAAGGCGCCACTCGCCGAGGGGTCCGGCTCGCGCGTCGGGCTCGGGCTCTCCCGCAGCCCAGCGGCGAGCGCGGAATGCAGCGAAGGCTGAGGGCTAGGCGCCGCACTGCTGGCCGGCCGCTGCGCGTGCTGGTGACCCAGGAGCGATGCCATGCCTGCGTCGGCGCGGCCGACGTGCTGGCCGGCCGCCTGGAAGCCAAGGATTGCCTCGCCACCGGAGGGCGCTTCGCTCTGTCGAGGCGCGGGTCGCGCCATCGCCGCGCCGGGCTGCACGCAAGGGGTGCGCTCGCGTCAGACGCGCGCGCGCAGGAGGGGCCGCTGCGCCCCGCTGCCCAGTCGGCCAGAGGTAATCCTGGATGGCGAGGGGGGATGGCCTCCGCAGGATCGCCTCTTTGCCCGCACGGCCGTGCGAATGCACCCATCGCAAATCTACGAAGCTCAAAAGCAGCCCCTTACCGTGCGAGCGCGGCTCCAACGGCCTCGGCCGGCCAGGAGCCTGGATGGCCTCGCAATATCTCCACGGTGGAAAACGGGCCACCCGCGGGCCACTGGCCACTTGGGAACGGGAATACAGGCACTGTCGGGCGGCCCTCGCCGGTCGGGCTCGCGTGTGCGGCCGGTACGACATCGGTTTCGCAGGGGGGCCCAGGGCAGGTGCATCCGCGCCCAGGAGGCATCCGCACCTGCTGGGGGACGCCGCTCTGTGCTTTGTTCTGCTGGCTAGTAGGCTGCGCCGCGCCAAAGCCGCCTGGGCACGCAACAGCCCCTCCGCTCAGAGGTGGACACGGTTGGTGCATCCGGTGCGCTGTAAGCGCCGCTCTCCGGAACGCTGGCGCCGCTGGCCCCTTTGCGATCGCCTTGGGCGGAGCCACAACATGCGCGCGCGGCCCAGTGCCCGTGGGCACGCACCTTTTATCGTCGTGCCGGGCGGTTGTTGCTGTTTGACCAGCGTAGAGAGCCAGGAGCCCGCGGGCTGCGCCTGTGGGGCAGCGCTCATCGCGGTGGCCCCCGTGCGCGCTGAAGTGTGAGTCAGTGAATTCTCAAGTCGGTTTCGTTGAGAGGCGAACCTAGGTCAATGCAAAACCAAGTGCGGAGCCGGCCTCGACACCAACGAATGGCATGGAACCGCGCAGATCTACCCCCAGCAAGTATCGGATCCACCTTGCCGCTGCCACAGCCGCGCGATATTAAACGGCCGATCTAAAAGAACGAGAAACGATCTGCGACCCACCTCCTTTACGCGCGAGCGTCCGCTCGCTTCTGAGCGTTGCAGGTTTGACAGTATTCTCAACCGAGAGGCAGCTGTTCACCATTGGCCGAGCCTCGCCGTCCTCGCCAAATTCCTGGGTTTTTGTAATGTGCACATACAGGAAACGAACAACGGCAATGTTACATGCAGATGCAAGCGTTGCGAGTCTGCATTTCGGTAGCAACCAGGGAGCTGCCCTCGCAGCCAGCGCTAGCGCTCCGCCGCCCTCCCCGGCCTGCCCGCCGCCCGCAGAGCCGCCAGGCTGGCCTCTCCCAGGCTGCCGCAGCCGGCGATGCGGTACCGCAGCCGGCCGGAGTGGCCGCCCTCCCCGCCCAGCAGCACCGCCGTCAGCAGGCCGCAGTTCCTCAGATCCAGCGCTTCCAGCGCCTTGGACAGCAGGCTCACCTCCTGCACACCCTCCCAACGCTCATCTCCCAACAAGGATACGATGCAGCTGTGGCGCAGGAGGAGTCCAGCGACAGCAGGCGGGCCGGAGAAGCCATGCCTGGCAGCAGGCGAGCCCCACAGCCGGCCGCGCTTTGCAGCTTGGGTGCGGCTGGCTCACAGAAGCAGGAGGCCGGCGTGCCAACGGAGAGAAGGCAGCAGAGCATCAGTAAGGGAGGGGGCAGCGAGGCGCACCAGCAGGCGCGGACAGCCGACCGCCGCCAGCCGCCGCAGCCGCGGCGCGCCGCACTCGAGCCGCCGCAGCGCCCTGCAGCCCGTCGCGTCCAGCGCCAGCAGCTCGGCCGCGCCCGGCAGGCTCAGCTGGGCCAGGCTGACGCAGCCGTTCAGGTCCAGTCGCTGCAGCGCGGGCGCCTGCTGCAGCAGCGGCTGCAGCTCTGCAGCGCACCCCTCCGCCCGCTCAGCGCCTGCTCGGCGAGAGCGCGTTGTCGCCTCCGCCTTATCGACCGTATTCACCTCTCGCGCAAGAATAAATCGAAAGCAGCGCGCGAGCAGAAATATATATATCTGCTTCGGGACCTCTGCGCGAGACGATGCGCGACGGGAAATTAAATATATCCTCGAAAAACACAGTTTTTGGGCCCCAGGTGGGAGTTTTCCCAGTAGTGCGCGAAGCAAAAAATAACTCCAAACCGGTGCGCGAACTCATGCGCAAGAAACAAAACTATCGGGAAAAAGTCCTCTGTGCGAGAGTTGTTGGTGGCTACGGTACTCAGCCCCAGCAAGAGACAGCCTGGCTTTGCGGGCACATGCTGCTCCTGCGGAGCTGAGGGATGGGTGGGCGGTTCAGCCACACCACGGGCCCCAAGCATCAGACTGCACGGAGACTGAGGATATTCAAGTAACTTTTTTATCTAATGAAATTAAGCAAAAGAAAGATGCCCCATCAGCGGCAGCTGCATGCCGTTCATCTGCTGCAGGCGGGATACGGCTGTTTTTTGACATTCATTTTCACTATCTGCTGTTCCTGTCGTGAGTATTGTTCAAATCGAATGAGGGGGGGATGCGTACCGGCGGACAGCAGGCTGGCGGCCCCATTCAGATTCAGTTGCTGCAGCTGCGGCAGCCCGCCGGTCGCCTGAAGGCCGGTCAGGCGGGGGCACAGCGGCGCCTGCAGCTGCCGCAGCTCCCGCATGCCCGCCAGCGACACCTGCTCCAGCCCGCGGCAGTGCCCCAGGCCCAGCAGCCGCAGGCCGCGCGCCGCGACGGCAAAGCTCTCCAGCGAGCAGCCTGCGGCGGCGGCGGCAGGCGCCTCACAGCAGGGCTGAGGGGCCCCTAGGCGTCCGCTGCATGGATTTTGCGTCACGTAACAATAACGTGATGCTGTCATGCAACATATCTTGTGTTACATGACATATGACATGATGTGGAACCCCATGTCATGTGACATTGTCTCATTAGGACAACGGCGATGTGGCGGGAAGGAAACCGGCTGCACCAACTCACTGCGAAACCTGAAGCCAGGCAGGAGCTGCGCATGGAGGGGGGGGGGGGGATGCTAGCAACGTGCCTGTCAGCTGCAGCTCCTGCAGCGGGTGGGCGGCCGGCAGCGAGATGTCCGCCCGCCTCAGCGCGGTGCAGTGCGGCGCCCGCAGCGAACGCAGGCAGCTCTGCGCCCACAGGAGAAGCGATCAGTGCCGCTGCGACGCCCCTTGGGGGGCAAGCCGCAGCCGGCAGCCTGTGCAGCGCAACCTGCTGCCCGTGCTCTGGCACGCAGGCGGGCAAGAAGCTGGCCGGACGGGACTGCAGATGTAACTGCTGCGCGGATGTAACTCACGCCTGCGAGCGCGTCGAGCAGGACGTCCGCCAGGGCCGGCGAGTGCGAGACGGCCAGCTCCTGCAGGGAGGCCGCGGTTTCGCCGGTGGACAGCAGCGCCTGCGGCCGCGGCGCGTCAGTTACATTTACAGCAGGAAGCGGGAAATTGAAAGGAGAAAACGGTAACGATCTAGCTATATACATTTTTGCCAGCAAGGTGGCCTGGCCAGCCGTCTGTGCACCGCCCGCCAGGGGGGGGTGGGGTGGGGGGGGGA